>JAQFVV010006336.1:530223-707723 GCA_028023455.1 Epiperipatus broadwayi
ATGAAGATGCAGACATAAGTTTATTTTAAGATGGTTTATTAATATTGAAATAATTAACTTTGATATTTTCGATTATATATATTATTATTATTTTTTATTATTATTATTAATCTTTTAAAAAAGAGAGAGCTATCTCTTGCATATGTGTATTGAATTATGGTTATTACGGGCATAAATGTTAAAGCTTTTACTTAAATCTTTTGAGTCAATTTTTCTATGTCAAATTCTAGTATTTTCAACAAAGGTTGCAATGAGATTTTTTTGTTGTTGTTGCTATTCGTTTTCCTCTTTGTTACTGCTGAAATTCGTCATATACAAATATACATGCGTATATACACTTATAATATTCGGTAAATATGATATCTCATGTTGATTATTTAAAAAATGTATTTAACCGTATATCTTTTTTTAAGTTATTTTTTTTGTCACTGTGGCACCTCATGATTCATGTAAGAAGGGATCTATTATAGACTCCCTGTAAGCAAGTCCTTTAATAACTTTATATTTAAATAGTAAGTGTTTAATTGTGCTGCACATATATACATGTATAGGAGTTTATCTATAGCAAAAGGGAAATCGATACAGTATCTTATGGTGAGTACAATTCAGTACCTGAGCCAATGCAACCTTGTTGCTGTTGAAAATATGAAATTAGTGAAATATCTCATATTGCAAATATACGTATGCATAGTTTTTTATTATTATTATTATTTTTGCTATCAATAAAAAGGTTTTAAAGTAATCAGTAAAAGCATATGCCTGTATGACCAAAAATCTCATATATATATATATATATATATATCAAATCACACAAAGTATAACTTATTCCTACAGGGTAAAAAGCTCAGACCACTTCCATTACTTATAAACATTGTAAATAGCTTTAGGGATTTATTATTTTTCTTATTTAAAATTGTATTTTATCTATTTCAACACCTCAAATATATATGGTTTGGGATAATTAATTATTTAGTATTTTGTTATTATATCATCATTAGTATGAAACGGTGGTGGGTATTTGGGATTAAATAAATATTTAATCATAATATTAAACTTGTTTGATTTTCATATTATTATTTATATTGATCAAAATGTATTCTTTCCTTATCAATCACGTACCGGTAATAATCATTTAACTTACCCATTTGAAGATCCTAGATTGTAGAATGACTGAGCGAGCCACAAAGGGATATCACTCTACCGGGGTGTTAAATCTTATTCTTATGCTCTGCTGATCCTTCTAGGAGGGTGAAAAATTTATTTTTTGATTCTTTTCTAGAAGTGGCGCGCAAAAGTCTATTTTGTAAATAGATTTTTCAAAGGTGTGTACTTGCCATTGTTCTAAATATTTGGGCATTCAAATAATATATCAACTAAAGGGTGTTTAACTGTAAGAGTCCTGTCAATCCACTCTTTCTATCAATTTAGCTGAAAGTACCAATATACATGAGTACAGACAATCGGCTAGATTGATATCCATTTCTTTATTTGTTGAATCTTGGTCATTTCATGCTCAGTGCAAGATTAGGAAAAGAATTCCACAGGGAGTATGGACAGGTACAGTAAAACTGGCGCCACATGTGGTTTAAATGTAAAAATGGTATGATTAAGGAAAGAACAAGTTAAATTATATAAATGTGAAAATTATGATAAAAATATATTACGTGCCATATGTATATATAAACTTAACGTAGGTGTAAGTAAAAACTAAATTAAATGTTGACTATATATACAGAAAAGAAGTTATATAAAATTCGATCGTTAGTTGTTTTTTCTTTTTAGATATATAGTGTAATTAATAGGCCATACAAATGAACACACTTAGGCCATACAAATGAACACACTTAGTTTGCTATATATTTGTTTTGAAGGTTATTCTTAAATAATTTAAAATATTTTACTCAGTAATCTGCAGATCCAAAATGCTAGTGATATTCTTTGTTGCGACAGATATTTAATATATATTTATGATTCAAATTGTTAGCAATAAATCAAATGTTCACACTGTATTCTATAAATATACTGTATAAGTAAAATAGGTAAAAAAAGTTATTTTAAGTAAGTATACATGTAATATATTGACAGTTGATATTTTGTTATATAGAGTACAGATTCCTTTATCTTAATAATTGTTTAAACAATTTTCACTTTCAACCGAGTCGCTAACATTTTCATTTTATTGGATAAGTAAAGTTGCCATTTAAACTGAGTAAAAACTGTTGTCAACATATGCAATTAAAATAATAATAAAGTATATATAAAAATTATTAAATGAATGAGTGGGGGAGTAGGTCACACGCTGTATATATGCGTATATAAATAGTCAGAGGTTTTACAAATAAAAGTAATGATTTATTATAGAATTAAATTTTAACATAACTTATAGTTAAATCTGTTGGTCTTTCTGTTTGTAAAAAAGTAAAATAAAACAGTGTTAAATACTGGCTTACGAATTAAAATTTCGTAAACAATTTAAAATAACTTATACTGGAAGATTTTTTTTTTTTAAAAAAAAAAGAAAAAAAAAGGAAGTAAAATAAAATAGAGTGTTGGATAACAGCGTAACGAAGTAAAATTTCTTATGTTAAACTTGAGTTTCTGTATTGGGCGATAAATCAAATTAGACAGAGGTAAAATGGGCACAATAACTGGAATAGGGCATAGAAAAACAAATAATTGGCGAGTGGAATAAGGCAGAGTTAGATGCACGGTGTACTGTGTATTTAAAAATAAGACAAATAGTTAAGAAATAATTTAAAAATATCCGCTATTACCGATTCTGTATTTAACTGATCAGTAACTAAAAACTATATATACCAAATAAATAGATATAGGTATTCCGTAACTCCTAAATAAAGAATATTTATACTGTGCTTTTAATGTGGATAAGATTCAAATCAAGAAAAATGGATCAACAGCCAATAAGTGATACAAACACCTCAGTTAATGAAGAACCAGAGGAAAAGAATCACTGTGAGCAAAAAGGAAATGGTCAACAAAGAAGCAAAAACTTGAAGCGGAAAATGAACGCAGGTGGACCATGATGGAAGAAATTTTATGGACTATAAAACAAGAAATAGCCAGAATACTGCAGGAAATAAATGAATTGGGGCAACAATTATCAGAAAATACAACATATATAAATCAAAGAATAGATGATGTCAAACGTGACCTAGAAAATGAAATCGAAACAAGATTTCAAAGCATGAAAAACGGAAATAATCTGGAACAAGGCAACAGCAATAGGCTGGAAAAAACAGAAATGGAGTCAGAAGATGACTGAAGCAGAGCATGAATATGTTCAGGATCAAGTCAAGAAAAAAGGAGAGGATTCTGGAATAACCGAAGATCATAGTATTAAAAATGAGATGCATGAAAAAGAAAAGAAACAACCTTACCTGTGCTATATAAACCAATTCCTAAAAATAAAAATATTTGAAGGACAAACAGGTAAAGCTCCTATGGAGCACATTAAAAGCTTCGAAAAATATTTCCAGGTAAATCAAATCAATGACTTTAGTAAACTGGCAATTGCCTGCAGTCATCTCCATGGCGATGCTCAAGCATGGTGGGAATCCTTGTTCCACTATCCAGTAACATTTGAGGAATATAAAAAGGAATTATTAAAAAGTTTTTGGAATGAACAGCATCAAGAGATGATTCTATACCAAGCCATGCAGGAAAAACATAATGAGAATAATGGTGAAAATTACTGGCAATTTTTCAGAAGACAAGTGGCAACACTTCGGACATTAAACGCATGTAACATATCAGAGGGGCAAATTGTCAGAATAATCCATCGTAATCTGCCACTTGGGATTGAACAAATGTTACTTACCACAAATATGAATACAGTGCAACAAATGGCAGAAGTATTAAGTGCAGTAGACATGACCCAAAGAG
The DNA here is from genome assembly GCA_028023455.1 of Epiperipatus broadwayi. Classification (NCBI taxonomy): domain Eukaryota; kingdom Metazoa; phylum Onychophora; class Udeonychophora; order Euonychophora; family Peripatidae; genus Epiperipatus; species Epiperipatus broadwayi. The sequence continues at coordinate 534,127 of JAQFVV010006336.1, forward strand.
AGACACAAGGGAACAAAGATAGGCAAAAACAAAATCATTAGCATAGAAAGGCGCACTAACCAAACAGAAAACAATGGTTACAATCAAAGAAAGAAATATTGGAAAGAAAAACAGTTCAGACCACCCTCACCAAGACCAGGGTGTAGTAAAGATGAGAATTAATCAGATCACATCATTTAAGAGTCTTTGTAGTTAGATGTTTATAGGTTTCTTGTGAACTTTCGTCTCAGGCATTGTTGTAGGGGTTGATTCGTATTGGCATTTTTGAACATGGGCTCTGGAGATGGGGGATGTGCAGGAGTTGGCTGGAGATGTCTGTGTGATATGGAGACTGTGGCTTCAGGTGAAGGAACACTTTTCATCACGCAAAAATGTGAGCAATTCTTTTAGCAGAGAAAATATTCTCTGGGACTCAGTTGGGGTAATGCAAACATATCGTAAGTCTCATACAGAAAGCAGAGAAGCATTAACTTCAACTCTTATATAACCCCAAAGCCCTTCATCTATGGTTGCAAAATATCCTGTCAGCCTCCAAAAGTTATTGAGTATGGATGCACCCGTGAAGTTTGGTACATTATTCTGTTAGTATTTTTCGTGTTTCATTTGACTTTGGTTGGCTGCCACAGAGTTCTAGAAAAGATAGATATCTTCATGTTGCCCATCTGTTTGTCTTCTTTTATCTCTGACCCTGGTGATTGGGATGCTGATGCTGTTATGGGGGATGAAGTGTCACATTGTCACCGTTGGACATCGTGCTTTGTAGAGTTTCAAAAGAAAAATACAAAAATTAGTAAAAATATAACTAGTAAATGTATACTTAATATCTATGTAAATAAGAACTTAAGACTTTAAATGGTCATATCCATTTAAAAGTCTCATTGGAGAGGGGGGTATTGTGCCAGGCATTATCAAATGGCTTTGCACAAAGTGTGTATTAAGCACAACAAATATAAAAATGTGCTAGATTAATAATGGAGGTTCGGTCTGAGCAGTAGAATACCCACACACACAAATTTAAATATTGTACACAAATAATAAACTCATGTATTTTTTTATTTTTGTTTTTCCTTTTTGTATATTTTTTATGATATGCCATTATATGTATTTGTTTTTTTATTTATTATCCAACATACTTGTATATTTTTTTTAATTACTTTTCTAAAGATTGTAATTTTATTCCATAAGCAAGTAATGTTAATTGCTTTTGCAAAAATCTGATCAAAAGCAAAAGGTTTGATAATGTTATAATTAAACTGTTATCTCTTTAAAAAAATTCTTTTGAATTGATTTTGTAAGCAAGTGGTCTGGGTTATTCAAGATAGATGTCAAACTTAAAATGTAGAATTTAATCGGAAAAATATAAAGGAATGTTTGCAATCTAAGTGATAAGCTAAATTAAAAGGATTGGCTGATTCATTCTTCTCACAGGGATATCAGAATTGGTTCTTATTAGTGGGATTGATAGTGAGTGGGATTCATTGTTTCTTTGGCAGTCGTTCTGGGCAAATCATGCACTTTTTTGGCTCCAGAATTCTCCAAGAAACCAGCTACTTAGAGATTAATTTTTGAACAGGACTACTGCTGACATTTTCTAAGAAATTCATTATACAGTTTTTTTAAGAACTAATGATTTCTTAAAGATTTAATGAACCAGTCAAATAGCAAGTGAACATTTAATAAAAAATTATTATCATATACAAACAGAGGAAAATATGGGGCAATCTACCAGATAGTCCAGTGAAATGACCATGGGGTAAACAACCAGCTGGTGTACCACCCTTTCTCTGTCCCAAGCTGCCAAGATGTGCCCATGCCAGTTCCAGCCATTCACGATGAAGACAAATGCTGCCTTGCCTATGCCGAAATAGATGAAATCCTCACCACACAGCCAGTTGACTTGAAGCCCACAGGAGAAGAATGAAGATGCAGACATAAGTTTATTTTAAGATGGTTTATTAATATTGAAATAATTAACTTTGATATTTCTGATTAAATATATTATTTTTGTTATTATTATTAATCTTTTAAAAAAGAGAGTTATCTCTTGCATATGTATATTGAATTACGGTTATTACGGGCATAAATGTTAAAGCTTTTACTTAAATCTTTTGAGTCAATTTTTCTATGTCAAATTCTAGTATTTTCAACAAAGGTTGCAATGATATTTTTTTGTTGTTGTTGCTATTCGTTTTCCTCTTTGTTACTCCTGAAATTCATCATATACAAATATACATGCATATATACACTTATAATATTCGGTAAATACGATATCTCATGTTGATTATCTAAAAAATGTATTTAACCGTATATCTTTTTTTCAGTTATTTTTTTTGTCACTGTGGCACCTCATGATGCGTGTAAGAAGGGATCTATTATAGATTCCCTGTAAGCAAGTCCTTTAATAACTTTATATTTAAATAGTAAGTGTTTAATTGTGCTGCACATATATACATGTATAGGAGTTTATCTATAGCAAAAAAGAAATCGATACAGTATCTTATGGTGTATGATATAGTATCTGAGCCAATGCAATCTTGTTGACTGTTGAAAATATGAAATTAGTGAAATATCTCATACTGCAAATATACATATGCATAGTTTTTTATTATAATTATTATTTTTGCTATCAATAAAAAGGTTTTAAAGTAATCAGTAAAAGCATATGCCTGTATGACCGAAAATCTCATATATATATCAAATCACACAAAGTGTAACTTATTCCTACAGGGTAAAAATCTCAGACCACTTTCATTACTTATAAACATTGTAAATAGCTTTAGGGATTTATTATTTTTCTTATTTAAAATTGTATTTTATCTATTTCAATGCCTCGAATATATATGGTTTGGGATAACTAATTATTTAGTATTTTGTTATTATATCATCATTAGTATGAAACGGTGGTGGGTATTTGGGATTAAATAAATATTTAATCATAATATTAAACTTGTTTCATTTTCATATTATTATTTATATTGATGAAAATGTATTCTTTCCTTATCAACCACGTACTGGTAATAATCATTTAACTTACCCTTTTGAAGACCCCAGATTATAGAGTGACTGAGCTAGCCACAAAGGGATATTGTTCTACCAGGGTGTTAAGTTTTATTCTTATGATCCACTGAACATATGGTATTGCACATTCTTCTAGGAGGGTGAAAAATTCATTTTTTGATTTTTTTCTAGAAGTGGTGTGCAAAAGTCTATTTTGTAAATAGATTTTTCAAAGGTGTGTACTTGACATTGTTCTAAATATTCGGGCATTCAAATAAAATATCAACTAAAGGGTGTTCAACTGGAAAAGTCCTGTCAATCTACTCTTTCTATCAATTTAGCTGGAAGTACCAATATACATGAGTACAGACAATCGGCTAGATTGATATCCATTTCTTTACCTGTTGAATCTTGGTCACTTCATGCTCAGTTCAAGATTAGGAAAAGAATTCTGCAGGGAGTATGGACTGGTACAATATATATATATATATATATATATATACCATATATATATATATATATATATATATATATATATATATATATATATATTGTGCCAGGTTTCAACTGTTGACAATTACACTTATCCTTCAAGATTGGTTTGGCTGGGTTTCAACCTTATATATAATAAATTTATAATCTTATTTAATAATAAATATTACATGAACGAACCAGCACATTCGAGCAGAGTGGAGAATCCTATTGATAGCAGAGCTGTCAATAATACCCATGATCAGATCAAGCTATGCAATGCATAACACGATCACATTTCCAGATCGTGGCCCACCTCAGATGCTAGATTCAAACCCCTACTATCCAAACACTTTATTTGATTTGGAGTAAACCTCCAGTGCCAGCTAGTCTAAAACTAACATGTTTGGACAGTAGACCCATAATCCAGTGCTTGAAAAATCCCTTAACTAGCTCAGCTATTTTTTTTAATTCAATTAGTGGTGAAAAGAATTGACCGACAAAATAAAGCTTTAAGTTTAAAAGACAGTTTATTTTAATTAACACTAATTATTAAAGTTTTAAACTACTTTAGATATTTTTTAATTAACATAAACATTTATGGTACTTATATATGACCATGCACACACATTTTAAATATACATGAAAATATAATCTAACAATGGTAAATGACAAAGTATTAAATAGTATGATAAATATTAAATATAAGGCATTCAAACCAACATGCACATCAATAGTTATTTATGTTTCGATAGAATTCCTTTACTACTGACTGTGGAGGCTTTATGGTTGGCAATGACTACTTTGAATTTATAAATGAAAATAAGAAAGTTATTAAATACCTAGGTTTTTGGAGTGTGGAGATTTTGGTTGGTTGCTTCCTGTGTTTCCAGTGTTTTTCTGAATTGCTTTATTTCCAGACAGCTGGTTTTATACTTATGTGGAGGATATTTGTTGATTAATGATCCTGGTTACTTCTTTTATTAAGGTTGAGAACAGTTATTTATTTCATGGCACTATTGTTATTAAAACAGTAGATACTCAGGCAGCTCTCATTTACCTGGCAGCTGTTACTTTATCTCAGGCAGAGTACTGGTATTTGGACAGGGTTTGAAGTTCATCATATGTTCCGATGAAGCTATTAACACTGCATGACTGATTGATGAATTGAGATCATAGATTTACTGTTCAAAACTAAAACAGCTGTTTCTCAAATGCAACTGAACTATTCGATAAAAAATTGACTATTTATACCTAAGATGTGTTGTCCATTTTGATATCCTAAAAGTATATCTGTTGTCGAAGTTCTTTCCTTGTTTTAATTGCATTCCTTTTAGATAAACTTTTAATTCTGTTGTTGGAGATATCAATTAGTAGCCATCAAACATGTTGTTTTTACATTTTTGATTAGTAGCTATCGCCATGTTTTAAATATAATTTTCCTTTATTTCATTTTAACATGCATGTATTTATGCAATGTTTATAATCACACATATATATTTTATGAACAACCATTCATCATTTACGCACATGTATATTTTAATCTAAACTCAACACTAGTTTTAAAATTATTATTATTTTTTTTTCAACTTAAATAAAAAGAGATTTATATTTTTAAACTTTAAGTTATATTTCAACTAATAATAATACTAAAAAAACTCTTTACTTCTTTTATAAAACTTTTAATTTGACTTTCTAAAGCAAACCCTCCTTTCCTCTTTTAATTAATTAATTGTAACTTTTATTTCAAACTAATAATAAAAAACTGTTTTAATCTTATGTTTTTGAAAACAAACTGCAATAAAAAACTCTTAAACTTTTAAATATTATTCTCTTTTAATGAAACATTTTTGTTTTAATAATTTTTAGATAAAATTATTATGTGCCAACACAATGTTGGTACAATATATATATAAAATTGTACAAAAAAAATGGAACATTGCAATCAAGAATTGAAAAAATATAGTCATGTTAATAAAAAAGTTTTGGACCAATTTGTTAACTTTTCTGATCAAAAAGAGAAACTAATTAAAAGAAAAAAGAAACTTGACCAGACACATCAGAAAGATGAGTATATGAGAAAAATTCATGAATTGGGTTCTTTACCATCCAATACTTTTGATAAATATCAAGACTTATCTCTTAAACTATAAATGTACCTTTAAAGTTTTCTTGCAATGATATAGATTGCAGAAGCTTTCACTATGTGGAGAATCTGAACTGATATCAGATCCATATAGCTATCTAGTTTGATAGGCTGAGTTTGAAGACATTTAGGTGTCTAAAAAATTCATGCTTGCAAACTGATAGAAACATTTTGCATAAACACTTGGAGTTAATATTTAGGTCTAGTTTCTAACTTCTATCCCTCACTGATGAGAGCAAATCAGCTTGAAATCATCTGATCTGAGGGTGGAGCAAAATGAAAGAGACAGTGAATATTGACTCTGATGTTTATGTAAACAAATATGCTTGTTTGGAGGTCTTGGTAAAGCTCCATCTATTGATCATTAATACAAGCGATAGCAGGTTTTTACGTATATAAAACTTGTTTTTGTTTTTCATAAATGTATCTTTAAACTTTTCTTGCAATGATATATATATATATATATAGTAATAGGTGGGTTATATAGCACACAATAACATAGTGGGTGTTCACAAATATATATAATGTTGAAATAAAAAATAGAAATAAACACAGACAAAAATGTTATAGATATTTTCTACATTTTCTGGAATAAAATAAAAAACATCGTAAAAGATTAAATAATTTTGGATTTCAAATGAAATTTTATTATAAATTAAACATTTAGAAAGGTCTAATAAATATTTTTATTGTATTCTGATTTTGAAATTAAAAACAAACACGTATCGTGATAAAATAGAACTGATAATTGTAAAAATTTCTATTATCAAGGTGTGAAATCTTTTAATTAATGCTTGTATATATTCTACTATCCATTTTGAAAACTTTGTAATTGATACTTTGATAAAATTCAAAGTTGCTTTCAAAAGAATTAGAAAGATAAGAAAAAAGTTTTTAATTAGTATATTTTTGTCACCTAATTTAAATATAAAAAAGTTGGCTAGTTTTTATTTGAGAAGAGTTGGCTAGCAGAGTATTCCAGATCAGAACAGAAAACTACCATGAAGATAGAGACTGCAACAAGGGTAAGTCCAAAAGTTGCTTTATAGGTGATGATGGTGGACTTTGAATTCACACAGAGAAAAGAGTCCACTTCAAGTGTTTCATAGCTATAAAAGTGTTCTAGAAAATAGCTTGCAAATCCTAGACAGAAGGGAAATTATTGAATACCAATCATACCTGAATTATATGTTTCCTGATATGACTATAAAACAATCTCACAAAGATCAGCTTAGCAATAAAATCTCAGCTTGGTGAAGAGATAATTATATATATGCTGATGTATCTATATGCAGAGAAGTATAAATAAATATATAAAATTCAGCTGATAAGTGGTAATATATATAATAAGAATGAAAATTTAAATAATTTCTTTAGTGAAAATGACATTTTAAAATTCATATTTAGATTTAAAGATGTTATAATTAAGAGTGCCCTGTGATGATATATATATATATATATATATATATATATATATATATATATATATATATATATATATATATATATATATATATATATATATAGAGAGAGAGAGAGAGAGAGAGAGAGAGAGAGAATTCTATTTTAAAAGAAAAAAAAGAAAGTGAAGACAACAAATCTTTTTAGATTAATTTAAAGACATAATTAATTTAGAGTAGCCTTTTCAAAAAAAAAAAAAAGTTATAAATTCCCAAGGATGATTTTTTTTAAAAAGAAAAAAAAGAAAAGTAGGCTTATGTTTAATAACAGGTTCAAATTATTTTTTAAATAGATATATGCAATAAATGTGAATTTTATATATACTTTCAATATTGAATTAATTATAAAAAATATAATATTATTGTGAGAAATTAAAATATATGTATAATCACCAGTGTGTGCATCCATTTCTACATGCATAAACATATATGTTAATTACATGTTATAAAAATTAAAGTCATTTGTTATTTTGACAAATTTAAATATGTTATGTTAATAAATTGATATATCACACATCTTCAATATATATATATATATATATTGTGCCAAGGCCAAATTGGCACATGTATATAAAATAATTTTGTCTAAAAAAAAAAAAATATTAAAATCTTTCATAAAAGAGTTTGAAAAAAAAAAAGAAAATAATTGATTAAAAGAAGAGAGGGGAAGTTTTGTTTAGAAAAAATAAAACTAAGAGTTCATAAAAGTTAAAGAGTGTTATTATTATAAATTAAAAGTTAAAATATAAATCTCTTTTTATTCCAGTTTATTAGAATAAATGCGTATATATGTGCGATGGTAAATAAAAATAAATGTAAGCTTGTTAATAAGAGATATAATAAATGCGTATTAAAATCATATTGAAAAACACATGAAAATAAATATTGAAATGAAATGTATTTAAAAACACAGTGGTGAGCTACTAATCAAAGATATAAAAACAACATGTTTATGAAAGCTACTACTAATTAAACAGTCTTCAAAAACACGTCGTCATAGGATTAATTACTAAAGGAATTTCGACAACACCTATTGCTGGAGAATATTAAAATGAAAACAATTCGCATATATAAATAGCCAGATTTTTATCGGAGTTCAGTTTTTCAGCCTAGTTTTCAGTATCAGTCTTGTTTAAATTATGTATCCAGAAACAGAAATGCATTGCTGAGCATCTTATGGAAATCTACACTTCTCTTTCAGCCCTTAGTCCAACAAGATCAGCAAGACCTGCCCATGAAATAATGTCTACTTAACAGTTCAGAAATCCTCCGTCAATATTCCATTGTCTCCAAGAATAAAACCAATGGATTAGCATCAAATCTCCTCAAGAAACATCAATTCTAACCAGTTAGATATGCTTTATTAGATATACTCCATCAGAAGTAGCCAACAACAAGCAATATCCACATTAAAATTAGACTGGGCTAGTTTATGGGATGGTTTCGAGCACTAGATTATGAGCCTACTGACCAAATACATTGTTTATTCTTCTGAATAGATAGCTGGCGCCCGGAGTTTACTCTGAAACAATAAAGTGTTTGGAAAGTAGGGGTTTGAATCTAACAGCCAAGATGGGCCATTGTTGATAGTTAAAGCTATCAATAATATCTCCCATTTTGCTTGAACGTGCCGGTTCATTCACGTAACATTTATAAGTAAACAAAATTGTAAATGTATTATGGAGAAGTTTGAAACCAGCCAAAACTTATATACATGTAAGTAAGTGGTTTCAGCGGTTTGATCCGGTACAATATATATATATTCTCACCTCCCCCCGCGCATCCTCACCCCAAAAACATATTGTTTATAATGAATATTCCGGGTTCTAGCTCAGTTAACAAATAAATAAATGAAATATTCAGCATTGATTAAAATGATTAGTAGCTCTAATTTCTAAATACAAATACGGTTCAATTTTTAAAATGAATTAATAAATATTTACTATTTTCATGAGACATGGGGTGACAATACGGGGAATGAGATAGACTACATTGAGACATTATCCACACGATACTACCTCAATGGCATAAGAACACTATTTCCCTTTTTACTATACCAAATAATTAACTCATAGTATTCTTACGACTTTCTAAGCTCTATGCACTACGATTAAAATAATAATCATATCTTAATCTTCTTTATAACAAGAATCTAGCTCAATTAAATAAAATGAAGTAAATAAAATAAAATAAATCTCAGGTTCATAAATTGTATTCTAACTAATTTAAAATTACGGTAGTAAAATATGAAAAGGGAATTTTATGTCATAATCTACTACACAGTAACTAATAATAATAAAATAATAATAACAATAATAATATAATATATAATCTTATTTCTTCCTAAATGAAATAAATAAATACGTACGTGGTAGTAATTTAATAATCTGATAACAGAATACGTGTGGCAACATTAGCATATAATTTAATGTAATATTGTGGCAATCGACTTATGACCAATAAATAATATAAAATTATGATTTTTTAATTTTAACATACCAATAAATTCTCAAAATTATTATAACACTTTTATGTTTACTCTTTGTGCAAAACTTATATGTCTGTTTCAATTATAAATGTATCGTGATTTCATGCATCCATGTGGAGAAATAACAACGCGGACACAAAACTTTAAAATAAATTTAAAACAAAGTTTATTAACAACATAAATAAATTAACAATATTTTTACACTATATACATTGGATATCCCTTACTCTCCTATCTCAACTTAGTTTACTAGTTTATAAAAAATGAAATCAAAATACTATTTATTTTTCCTAGTTAAATCTTATCTTTAAAATGCTTAAGAAAATACAGTATTATTATTTGATTTATTATTATGGTTAGCTTGTTACAAAATGCATTTTTTATATGCTTATCACAAACATTTTGCATCCCTAATATTATTAAAATTATATTTTTAATTTCAAAATTACATTCGTAGTAAAAATTCTACAAAATAATAAAATTCTAGTTTTATATTGGTTGTATGGAACCTTACAAAGTCAAAACATTGTACTACATTCGGTATTAGGTTTTTTATTGTTCATTATCCGATGTTTATTAATCCTAATATTCTCATTTAAGCCTTACTTCAGATGATATAATTACAACTATTAACATACCATGCACAAGTATATGTTTATTATACCTTATTGAACTATTTTCTTAATAAATATGCAATACTTATTTTCTAAATATTATTTTAAAAAAAATCATTCAAATTTTATTTCCTTTTAAATACTTGGTTTAGTTTCTTTTCAAAAAAATTTATATTCATTTCCGATTAATTTTCAATGTATTATATGATTCTTTCTCTCTTTATGATATTTTGGACTTTCAATTTTAAAGTTACACAATTATATACATTCCAGCAAATAAACTATTCTTACATAAACTATAACTATCTTCAGTTCTATTTTATTCATTATTTCTTTAAAAATATTTTTGACTGATCAATTCCAAAATAAGGATAGCGAAGATAGATGTATAGGATCAAAATATAACTAGAATATTACTCGGTCATAAACCTTAACAATCATGGCACAGTGAATTAAAAGACACTATAGAGGTGCCTTTATCTGTCTACCAACCTCTATTATAGGAACGATGTTAAAGCTATTTCTTCAGCTTTATTCTAACATCAAAAGTTTAAAAGATATGCAAAAAAACACTGTCCAAACTATATGTGTTCAGTCATAGGACCTAGTTAACTATACTGAAATCACACAAACTAAATATGATCCAAATTCTTTATTTTCCTATTTCTTAAAAAAAAAACATCATCTTGGTTTCCTCTCCACTAGTACTTCCAAGTCACTATCCGATCTTATTTCTCAATATTTTTCTATCCTGTACATCAACAAATACATATCTGCATTTCTAACAATAATAAAATTCATTTATTTCAAAACTATTCCACTGTTCTATAAGAAAATCTTTTTACTACTTTCCTCGTATATTTAATCATATACAAACTATTTTAAAATATCTGAATACTTTATCACATGAAAGTTCAAAAGAATCACACAATTGTTCTGTTAAATTATATTATTAATATACTTCAAATAAATTATTGCATGCATATTCCGAATTACTCCTATCTCATTATATATTAAAAATGTTGTATAAAATGTGTACATATAATTTAAACTTTCACACTTCATTCTTAATCAATAGATGATCTAAAAAAATACATTATGCATTATAAATAAATATCAATATTACCAAACAATCTTTATATTCTCGATCGCGTTCCGTAGGCTTCACCATCCATTTGATTCTTGTAGATATAAGACTCGCATACATACACTTTATTTTTAAACAATATTTCTAATAATTTTATCAAGCTATTATATTTAAATCTCAATATTACTAAATTTATGTTTGTATGTTTTCCCTAATCTCACATAGCATTTATATTTTAAAATAAGTTAGTAAAAAATATTTAAACTATATTTACTGTACTTCTTCATCAAACTTTCTTGAAAACCGTTCATATTAAAGCTAAAAAAAAATGTTTATTATTTCTTCTTCAGTCACTTAATGTTCTATTTTAAGGCAAAACATTATTGCTCTGTTTAATAAATATTCATAGATGACAATCCTTGGTTTTTCATAATATTTAATACAATTATTAATTATGCTATTAGTTAATCGTAAAGAAAATCTACATATTCTCTTCTAATATTTTCTGCTAATATTTTCCCGTGTGACTTTTATGATGATCTTCTAGGTACTTTTATTTAAATATTCAGTAAATTTTTCTGTCTCCATGGATCCATTTTATTAAGTATATTAGATTTATATTTTCAATTTCTCTTAGAGAAAGTTTTTCTGTTCTTTTTTTTTTTTCATAAAATAATGACTCTTTCATATTATTATTCGGTAAATTTTCCTTTCTTTTAAAGTTCTAGTAACTATATACTTTGTAATGTTTCCTTTTAAAGGCAAAATTTTTTCTCATTATAACTTTTACATAATTCTTTATAATATACAACTCTTAATTTTCCCATACAGAAGAATAAAAAAAAAATTTGAGTAGTTAAATTTGTGCGTCATAATTTTTTCTGACGCAAATAACTTCTCTTTTAAGTTTTGTATAGGTCCTAATTATATTCCTCTGAGTTACAATAATAAGTTTTTGGTTGAGCATAAATAAAGCTGTATCTAGGCACTTTACAAATATTTTTCCTTTAGCAATATTTTAGGTATTTTTTCCGTTAGTACTTCCATTTTATCGTAAGGTTTTGGTTAAACTTGAATAAAATCCTGGCAAGAACCTTTTAAAAATTAGCCCTTCATGTAAAGGCAGTCAAAATATTATATGTTAAAAAAAACTTTTACAATAAATATAAAATTTTAAAATTATATCCCTTTTCTAGCTTGCGGTCTTATCCAGCTAAAAAAATGTTACTTCCTCCTTCACTTACACATTACTTTCTCCCCCGCTTCATCTAATTCTTATATTTTGTCTGCTAAATTACCTCCGTTGATTGGTTAATGACTTTTAGCGTAAACAAATTTACACATTTTAGTTTTACAATAAATTAAACCCTTTTAAAATAAAAAAATTATGACATCATGTCTTAAATATTACTTAGAATAATATTTTTAAATTCAATTATAATTTTATCAAAATCATTTAAACTTTAAAAACAATTATTAAAACAACATTTAATATTTCAACTTTTACTTTAAGGATCGATAGCAATTATATTTAGTTTTATAATTCACAAACTTTATTATTAGTCTAACAAGCGTGTGTGAAGGTATATAATATACAGTCACATGATTACTAACTTTAACAGATGATTTTTAATTTAAGACTCGGTCTAAATTACCAAAACTGATATATTTTATAAAAATTTGGAAAATAATTTAAAAATGTAGAACCAAATATAATTCTCACCATCCTAAAGTTTATTTTTAAAATATATTAGATTAATTTTGACTATTAAATATAATTATAATATTACATATCGTTTAGATTTAATTTATTAGTTTTAAAATATTATACTCGAATTATTAATATACTTTTAACTATTTATAGCTGTGTTATTTTATATAGATCGCTTTTACAACCATAAGCAAGGATATCTTTAATCTTTATTTAACTGTTCCTTTTAAATAATCCCTTACACTTTTATATACCAGGTATTTTCATCTTTAAATTGTACTATAAAATCTAATTATCCTACTATTATTTATATATCATACAAACATATCTTAAAATTTAAAATTTTTTAGTAATTGACCATTCTACCTTATTATGACCTATTAATAAGGGCACAATATATATATAGCGGTATCGATCCGGTACAATATATATATATATATATATTGCATAAATCTAGTATAAGTTTTTCATAGTATTAAAATGTGATAAATTAAAGTTTTAATAATTTATTGGGTTTTGCATGACAATTGAAATATATCCATCAATTGTACTGCACATCTATATGAAAATACCAATGTGTATCAGATAGACACTTATATGTAAATTTTAATAATTTATTGTATTATTAAATCACAATGCAAATATGTTTGTTTATAGTATACCGCATGTCTATATGTGGATATATATATATATATATATATTGGAACAGATATGTAAAACACAATGTAATACTTTTTTTGTAAACTAATCAAAATCAGAAGACTTAATTTATGTGTATAGCCATATTCTGCAGATCTTAATTTCATTTTTTTATTGTTATTAATAAACTTGTATTTAATTATTAAAATTATCAAGTGAACTTAATTCTAAATATTTTTAAGATATTATGTATGGCATCATCTCTTGATCACAATAACATTCTTATAGGACTTATGTTCTCTGAGATAGACTCACACATAATGGTCTGATATAGAAAAGGGAGGTGTATATTAGTATTTTATCCAATGTTACCAACTGCCCATGATTAAATGAAATCTTCACAATAGGAAAAATCATACTTTGTGATTGGGAAAGATGCTAATTTACATGCATGCTCATAAATATCAGTTGTGATTTTAAACAACTGATGCGCTGCAAGAAATTAACAATATGTTCTAACTTTTTTATCAGCTTTGTATTAAAATATTTATTATAAATGAGAAAAAAAATTATATATAAATAAATGTTTTTTCCTAAATAATAATAGAAAGAATTATATTTAAAATAAATTTGAATCATTACAAAATAACTAAAAAATTAGCATTGCAACAAAGTAATATTATTTATTTCTACAACCAATTTAATTAAATAAATAAATATATTAAATTAATATTTACATATTAAAAAAACAAAAATAATAAAAATATTATTCAATAGTTAATTAATATTTAAAATTAGCATATATATTTTTAATAATATTTTATAATGTAATGATATTAAATAAAAAACATAAATATCTCTTAATTTGTTTCAATAAAATCTATAAAATATATGCATATAAATATAAAAGTAATAAAAAGAAAAATGTTTTCAAAATTATATTTGCAAAGTTATACAGTGATTTTTCCATTTTATAATGGACAATGAACTCTTAATCCACTAGACATTTACATATATTATTTTTGGTAACAACTGCTTCCTTTCTTTGATTCCAATTTACAGATACACCTTTCATTACTTTTTAAACTATCAATTTTTTATCAACTATCATTAACAAATTACTATCATTATGTGATATTTTTCTGCATAGCTCAGTTTATTTTTATTAAAGATGTAAATTTTATTTTATTAAAAATAATAATAATAACTATATGTTTGATATAACTGTTTATTAAACTTATTTTTTCTTACTTTAGAAAGGATTCACTTTTAAAACAGATTTTTTTTTTTGTTTGTTCATAACTTTCTGCTTCAAGTTTAACAGTTTAAAAAGATGTGATTACTTTGTAAATTTTTATTCAAAGTCTTAAACATCTTCCAAAATAATTGAAGCAATATAATTTGTCATAAACAAAAAGTTGTTAATTTATTTTTTACATTTTATAATAAGTTAATAATTAGATAAGATTACTGGAAAAAAATTAATGACTAAATATAATTAGTAGTAACTTTATTTTTTAAAAAAGATCTTTAAAAAACATTGTAATAATGTTGTATATATAATAATCTTTTTAATGGATGTTTTAGATGGAAATATTTAATGTGTGGAGTTAACCATTTATAATTATTGAATTAGAAACCATTTTATGCAGAACAGCAGCTAATGGAAGTCAATGCCCCAGACAGCTAAAGCAAAACTCTTGGGCTCATTGAATTCAAAAATAATAAATATAGAATGTTTTAAATTATAATGTTTGAATTGTAATTATTATTAAATTATATGTTATGAACTGTATTGCAATGAATGATCATTAAATCACTTCTTATCTATAAATTTTAATAAACTTACATTTTATTGTTTTTATTTTCACTGGAGTATAGAAAACAATGGATTGGAAATTGATTATATATTAAATCCATGTATTGATATGAAAGCTTATTTATTGTTAAATAAATAAATGTAAATTAATATTTAATAATTAGAAGACTAAAAACATAAAATTTATTATAAAAATAATGTTCAAAAATGTGTTTGTAAACAAAATGAAATTCAAAATTTAAGCAAGTGCTTATAATTTAAGGTTAATGGATTTGATTTGATATATCTTGTATACTCAATAAATCCTACCATCAGCAACATATTTTTAGCTCACAAAAAGTAGTGATATTTTTTAGGCATTGAGCCAATAAATGGCTTAGATAATTAATGCTTTAAATTATAAAACCAAATTAAATAAGTATTATATCACAATAAGTTAAGTCGATCTTCAACCAAATTACAAAGATTGTGTAAAATTTAATTTTTTAGTTAAATATAAAAATAAATTCAAAATATTAACAAATTTAAAAATAATATAATTCCAGATTAACAAAAATATTTTACATAATTTTTAATCAATTAGCATGAAAAAGACTAGATAAAAAGCATTATTACAAAACTGAGGATTTGATATAGAAACTATTAATTAAAAGATAGTAATAGCAATATAAGTAAAAAATAAGACAATAAAGTTACTTACAGTTGGTCAGAACAGTTATAATATCATATATAGATTGTCAAAAAACACCAATCAGATTACATTTACCATCAACAAGTTGCAAAGTAGCAAGATTCTGCAGAAAGAATTTGGCAAACAATAATAAATATCCAAGTCATAAATTTGTGAGTTAATAAAAAAAATCAATAAATGCAATTTGAGTTCTGGTCATCTTTACAATAAACTCTCATTTAGCACATAACATTATCAAGTTTAGAAGATTAAGGAAAAAATAATCAAATGCATTTAGTAGCAATTCAAGATTTTATTCTATTTAGGCACTAACAAAATGTGAAATCCATATCTATGATAATTTGAGACATCAACATGGTTCAGTAGTTACCAATAACTAATATTTATATGGTCAGATGCTAAAAAGATCAAGAAACATTTGAATACCAAATTGACAGAATAAAAACAGCAGCTCCAGTCAAATGACTGAGATTTTAGATTCTGACCACATCATCTTAATTATTATGCTTTCTGATGGCTATTATGAATGAGCTTCTCTGCCATATATTCTTTAGATGTGTATAATACATAATATATAGTTTGACAAAAGTAACAACCAATGTTATCCACATTTTTTGAATGGTGATGATGAACTGTCTTACAGCTATAAAAAATGCATAATAATAAATTGTTTAAATATAATAAATATTTCTAGTCCAGATTAATGTCCTAACCTTACCCTCATTAAATATTTACTATTAACTAAGTTATATAGAGAATGTTATTGAATTTAACTAGAGACATTTATGAGAGTGCTAAATAAAAGTGGATTGTTCACAATAGTATGATCTCATATTAGAGGCATTAATTGCTGCATTCTTTGATACATTTTCTACTGATCTGTATGTCATTGTTCTCATAGAAAGTACTAACTTTTGTAATCATCATAGTTTGCCTTTTTATTTATGTAAATAATGTATAAAAATTAGATAATTTGCTATTAATACATTTCTAAATCCTTGGCAAATATCATGTTATTAGTACCATTTTTTTGGGTGAATTATGTACAGCAATACCTTATATAGTTTTATTAATTTAAATACAAAATGATTAAATAATAAAGATGGAATATAATATTAAAAAATGAAATAGTACATACCTTATTTTTCAATTGAAGCATCAAAGTTGCATGCAAAAAAAAAAAAAAAAAATTTTAGAAATATAAACAAAAATGTTTTGATTAGAAACTAAGCTTAATTTGATTAATTGAACAAACTTCTATATATTAAATATGAATTTTAATTAGTCTTTCTTATGGCATTGCCAAATGTATATCATATATTGCTAAATCATCCATGCACTTTACTATTGTTACACAATGCTTTATTTACCACTCTTTTACAGTTTACAGTTTCGATTGCTCCAGCAATCTTCTTCAGAACTCTTATATTGTGTAACAGTAGTAAAGTGTGTGGATGATGTAGTATTATATGATAAAATATCAACTTTATTATATACTAATAAAAGTAATAAACTTTAAATAATATCTTGAGAATAAATATTTTAAATGATTAACATATTTTCTTTTGATAATAAATAAAATTTATATAATAAGATTTAAAACAAAATTAATTTGAGATTAGAATAAAAATTTCAAATTTAGTTATAAATGCTTTTTTATATCTTTAGTGACATGCTTTAATTCTTGATAAAGTAAAGATATATAGTTATTATTTTAAGAGACTAGTGGCATAATAGTTTACACTTTTATATTCATATCCATATCACAAGAATTGAATCTTATCAACAACTTAATATTTCTTTTATATAACTGGCATATAATCAGATTAGATACCCTTCTTGTTATTGATCCAGTAAATGGATATCTGCTTGTTAAATAAAGAATAAAACATTATATACATTATACGTGTGTTTTCAGTGTTATATATTCAGCCTGTATTTTGCCCATCACTCTCCTGTGTATTTAAATGGGCATATTATGGTCCTACACACACACACACACACACACACACACACATATATATATATATATATGGTCAGTGTCAACATGGGTATCATTATAATATTGACATCATCAAGGGCTTTGAGTATTCCATCATCAGATTTTCAGTCATATGAATAGTTGAAGAGTTACAAGAACTGAAGCCTATCCATTAAAGCATATACATTTGCTATCTTAATATAAACCGATCACTGATTATGTATATGTGAAGGAGTTGATGATCCAGACCAACTGATGAATGCTAGTTCAGCATGAAATATGTATATTGGAGATCATTTAACTTTTTTACGTATGTGTGGTCATGTGTATCAATTATATTGGATAGAGTGGATGACTATAGAGAGCTTGAAAGTCTGGATTCAAATCCATTTTAATTACATCTAGGTTAAGTATATACATTATGCTTGTATCTCAAAATCATATTTCATATAGTTCAAATTAGTATTATATTTACTTTTATAATTTATATCTATTTTTTTAATAAGATAAAAATGATCAGGTTTAGAATTATTGTAAATTACTTGTTTACTTAAACCTGAATTTTTTTTTAACTTTTACAAATCAAATAACTTAATGTTTTTTAAAAAGAATTTAAATAGCTTTAAAATATTTTTAATATTCTAAATATCTTTAGATTTTATTTTCATTAAAATAGAAATAATACAAAACATTTGAAATTAGATTTTTAAAATAAATTATCTTTTATTTTGTTTAAAATATGTCACTTACTCTAGTCAAACCAAGCATGTGGAATAATTTTTCTCTTTGAAAATTAGTACTATTTCCAGAATACTAGTGATGGAAGATGGTTTATGCTAAGTCATCATATAATATGTTATTCGATAAAACACAGAAAAAACATTCATTTGATCTATATAATTTATGTATAGCTTGAAGAATGGCAATGATATTCAATTTTGAAATACGATGAATATATTTCAAAATTTTTATTTTTTTTTGTTTGTTTTGAATGAAAAAGAAGTTATTGATTTCTGAAAAGTGATTGAAAAGAAAAAAAAAAGCGTTTTTTATTATATTCCATTACTAAAAGTATATATCTTTAAATTTTTAGTAGATTAAAAAATAATTGATCATGACAGCAGTCTGTGCATTTATCCATATATATATATATATATATAATTGTAATTTATCAATGTTTATTTTTAATGCCCATGCAATAATTTGTCTTCAAAGGTGTTTGTTTATTTGACTTTGTTGGAGAAAGCAATAAATCTTACCTATATCTAATATATATCATTTATCATTAAAAAGCTTGTTTAGAGCTATTAGCATGCACTCTTTATTTTACATATATATTGTAATGTTTTTACATTTGGTAGACTTTTGCGTGAGTTAATCAAGCTATGAAGGACAAAAAATATTTCACTCATATTTCTAAAAAAACATAGCTATATTTTTCCTGATTAACTTGTCCTCAAAATTATTACAATTTCAATTGCTGGCAGAATCAGTTTTTAATTTATAAAAGAGAGCGCCAAAGTCGTTAAACTCACTGATTCTGGATCAAGCATATCATAACTTATAAAGCAATAATTTTAAAGATCAGATTATTGATTTCCCATAATTTAGTTTTTTTTTTAAAAAAAATTCTTCTTGGACTTAATTAAAAACTAAGAATATTGGCAAAGTAATTTATACATTACTCTAAAACTAAACAATAAAAATCTAACACTCAAAATTAACAATGTAACAAAAAAAATTAGGCACGTACAATGAAAGTTTATTTTATATTAGTAGTAAAGATTTATTACAACACATTAAACATTTAAATACCTATAATAATAAAATTATAATATTGGAAAGAAACACATGCATACTCAGATAATTATTTTAATCATTTTAATTCAAATATTGCACTTTGAAGTAATAGGTAATTAATGTCTTCTCTTTGTCCACGGTAACAATTTATTATTAAAAATTCAGTTCACAAATCTTTTATCTAGATAGAAATTATGGCCATTAACTTACCAGTAAGTTTCAAGTGTCCATGTAGGTGATTGATCTCCTTAGTAGTCTGATTCCTTTCAATGGATAGTCCGCAGTACTGTTTTTTATGGTTTCATTTCTTCCATATCTCTGATCCTGATTGAGGCAAGGTTAGATGAAGGTTTAGGTGACTTTTTTCAAAAGAAGGTGTTGGTTAATAATCTGGTTCTACTCGCACATGTGGGGATAGACTCACTTTAGATCTAAGTGGCAATATTTTATTTTTAATTTTAAAAAAATGCTGCACATAAGATCTCGACCAAAACAGACAGGTGAAAAAGCCCCTTTCCCACTCCTTTTATAGTCCAGATCATTTTTGAGAAGTCCTGCACATATTTTCTTTATCCTTTGTTTTATTATTCTATAATCTTCCACATTATTTCTTTTTTTTCAGCTACAAAGTTTTTTTTTTATGGATTATTTTCGCCATCTTTAATTAGCTTTGGAAACTTTGATTGTAATCTGCATGTGGAATGTCTTTTCACTATCTGAATTAATTAATCTGTATGCACTTTCCAATATCAACATTATTTTGATTAAATTACATAGATAAATAAGAAAAACAAAAATTAACTTTCATTGTATGTTTTTTTTTTTTTTAAAAAAAAATTATACTACTTAAAAACAAAATTAAATCATCTTTTAAACAATCTTTGAATTTTACTCTCTTTGAATTTTTTTTTTTAAATATTACACCATGCCAAATATATATTTGTACCATATTTAAATAAATAGTACAATATCCCTGGGGCCAGAAGATGGGAATGAAATAGGGTTTGAACTAATTTTATTCTCCATACATCAATCTTCATAGAGACCTTCTATACCATGTCCTGTTCTTATATGGCTTCAGGGACCTAGCATTATAGGTACCCCTTTCTCCTTCACTATTTTCTAAAGTATAGGCATTTTGGCCATCCTTTTGGGTGATCTGGTAAGGCCCATCATACAAATTTTGGAATTTTTTAAAAATATGTTTCTCAGTTTGACTCACAGGGTTCACTTTGACCCATACCATATCTCCTTTTTTAAACTTGTCAGTCCTGACTCCTTTTCACAGTATCCAGAGCTTGGTTCTGTGTTCCAATTTTGCCCTTGCCTCTTCTTGATCTTTTCTTTTATCAATATTTTCTGAGATAGTGGGTAATGTGGATTTACATAATTGAGGTATTGCTTCTCCAAATTGAAGTCTTATAGGTGGAAACTCTGGGGATTCACTATGAGTCCAATTTATAAAATTTAATACACAAAAAAGCTATTTCAGCCATCATCTATGGTTGGAAGCAGTATATACCCTGAAGAGGCATCCCACCTCTCTCATCATCCACTTGCATGGGTTGGATTGTGGATTCTGTATGGATGACAGTACATGTTTTAGCTCCATCCTCTCTATCCATTCTTGCCATTTGCATTATATAAAAGGTGTCTGTGGTCTGACAAAATAGGCCTAACCTACTTTCTCAAAGTATTGCATTTCAAGGACATGTATGGCATTCCTAGTATTTTCCTGAGACACCGGATATGCTAAACCCACTTTGAAAAAATGTCATATACCACTAGTACATATTTCATTTTTTTTAAAAGCTGGTAATGGCCCATAAAAATCAACAGCTATCAGGTTGTGTTTGGTTAGGAATGATAGGACTCATTTTCTGGTTTTGTCTTCTGATAGGTTTCACATGCACTTATTATGCTGACAACCTGTGCTCTCATATTCAGCCAGTGGAACCATGTCCTCAATAAGCCTTGCACTTTATTAACTCTATAATGTCTATACAAATGGTGAATGTACATGAGTTCTTTTTGTAAACTCTCTGGTATAATCATCTTCCACTGATCCCTTTGTAAGTCAGAGATGTACCAGAGGACCCCTTCTTTTAGTCAGTATCTATTTTTGGTGTTAATTTCCAACATTACTTCTATTTCATTTTTGGCTTCTAGTGGGTCAATAATTTTTTTTTGTAAGTGGGACTTTGCCGTTGCACTTTTCCCAGGTGTCTCAAT
Organism: Epiperipatus broadwayi; assembly: GCA_028023455.1. NCBI lineage: Eukaryota > Metazoa > Onychophora > Udeonychophora > Euonychophora > Peripatidae > Epiperipatus > Epiperipatus broadwayi. The sequence goes on from JAQFVV010006336.1 coordinate 556,263, forward strand.
CCTTTTTCCACTACAGCAGCATCCTCCTCTAATTCTATATTAGCCAAACAGATATCTTCCATCTGCAGATGATTTTGAGCCCCAGGACCAATATTCTGGCTCAATGTGTCAGCCACCACATTTTCGATGCCTTTACAATACTGAATAAAATAATTGAACTCTTGGAGAAAAAGGCTCCACTCTATTAGCCTACTATTTGTTAAATAACTGTGGTTTAGGAATTCCAGGCTCTTATAATCTGGCCTAATGATCACTTCCGATCCTATCAAGAATTGGTGAAACTTCTTGAACTCCCATACCACAGCCAAAGCCTCTTTCTCTGTGACATAGTAATTAATCTCTGCATCTCTAAATGGTCTGCTGACAAAATAAATTACACCCAGGGTATCATCCTCCTGAGCTTGCATAAGAGCTGCACCTAACCCATACCCACTACTATCTACCTGGACAATAAACGGTTTCCTTAGGTCAGGGTAAACCAACATCACTTGGTTAAGGAACTTTTCTTTAATAACCCTGAAGTTGGTTTCATGCTCTTCCATCCATTTCCATGATGTCCCCTTATGTAATAGTTGCAGCAAAGGCTCCATTCAAAAGAGAAATTTTTTAAAATTTATTGTAAAAGTTACACAGCCCCAAAAATGATTTCACTTGTCTTGGTGTGCAAGGGGTTGGGAAATTTCTGATTGCCTTGATTTTGTCATGAGGAGGCCTGATTCAATTTGCATTAATCAAGTGCCCTAAGATACCCACTTCTGCTGCTAAACAGCTTTTTTGTAGGTTAATACAGATACCATTTATTTTGCACTCTTGTAAAAACATCTTGAGGTGTTATAAGTATTCCTGAGGATTACTAGACACAATAATCACATCATCCATGTAGATAGTGATTAACTTTTTTATCTCATGGGACAGTATCCAGTTAAGACATTTTAACAGGCCTGCTCCTCTATTCTTTAGACCGAAAGGCATTCTGCTAAATTGGTATGATAGACCATTGTATCGAAATGCTGTGTATTTCCAGTCAGCAGGGTGTAACTTGATCTGCCAACAGCTGGCAGTCAGTTCCAATGTGGAAAATATTTTTTCCATGGAATTTATTTACCAATTCATTAATTGGAGGTGGAACATTTTGATCAGGCCATGTGATCTTGTTCAATTGCCTTGCATCAAAACACAGTCTTATGGCTCCATCTTTTTTTTTACAACAATTAATGGGTGATTATATGATGATAAAACCTTAGTGATAATGTCCCACTTCTACATTTTAGCTAATTCTCTCTCTACCTCAGCTCTATATTGGTGTGGCACTGGGTATAATCTTGCCTGAAATGGTATACTGTCAGAAATCTTGATTCTGTGCTCATATCCTTTAATAATCCCAGATTTATCTAAAAAATAGATTAATATTTAATTAGAACTTCTTTTAGGGCCCCCTTTCATTCTCCCTTCACTTCATTTATTAGTTTATCAATCCATGCCTCTATTAAAGGACTAGTTATCTCAAGCTCCATATTACATATGTTTGGCTGATTCATTCTCATCTGCAACCCAAACTCCACTTCTTCCTCTTCGCAGATAATCTTTTTGTCTTTATAATTAATCACACATCCAGTTTTGTGCATAAAGTCAGACCTTAATATGGTTTGATGCACCAAACCTTTTAGAATTAATAACATGTGGCGTATAATTCTATCTCCTATTTTAATTTACACCCAAACTCGTTTCGAGCCCAATTGTGCCTTTTTGTTATTTGCCAATGTTATTTGCATGCTTCTCACCAGTAGAGTTGACATTACCAATATCTGGCTGCCCGAGTCACACAGCATCTCTACATTGATATCATTTATTCACAAAACAACCTTTGGGCATTCTTGAGATGTGTAATTAATTGATTCACTGTCCCACTCACAAATAAAGTTATCTATCCTCTTTTCCTCTGTTGTTCTAGTGATCTCTTTACTCCATTTCTTTTTCCACTTTTTTTGTTTTTTTATTTATTTCTTTATATCCTCTTTGAATTCAGTTATTAATCATATAATAGTCTTTTTACTAAGGGTTCCATGCTCTCTTTCAATTTTTTATCACCTTCTGCCATATTTTGCATATCTTTACTACTTCTCAATTTAATATATGGCTGTTTGACTTATTTTTGTTATAATAAAATAAACTCTTACCTTCATTAACTGTTACAATATAAATTCAATACCTTATTTTTCTTTGCTAATAAATTCATTCATCCACCCCCCCCCCCTTTTGTCACTTTATAATATTCTGTTCATATCTGCTTTTACCTTTATTACCAGATTTCAATCAGTTTTTTCTTATATCTTTTCTTATTATCTAATTTGTTCCCTATTATTTTTATTTTAATATAGCATCTTACTTAAAATTTAACACCCTCATTCTACTCTTATGAAGAAAAAAAACTTTGGAACTGCACACAATAACTTATTATTATTATTATTATTATTATTATTTTTTTTTATATGTTAAACTTTCGTAAAACTTTTGAATTTTCCGCAATAATTATTGTCGTATTTATTTTCTGGCTATGGACATTGAATTTCTCATTTTATGCCATTATTGTAATGTTTTTTTATTTTATATACCATTATGATGTATCTCAGGTTGTGGTTGTTGTATCGAGCCTCTCATTGGGAAGCCATTGTAATGTTTTCATGTTTGATAGGCCTTCAATTACGCACTAGGATGCATGAGTTAATCAAGCTATGAAGGACAAAAAATATTTCACTCATATTTCTAAAAAACATAGCTATATTTCCTGATTAACTCGACCTCAGAATTATTATGATTTTAATTTCTGGAAGAATCAATTTTTAATTTATAAAAGAGGTTGCCAAAGTTGTTAGACTCACTGATTCTGCATCAAGCATATCGTAACTTATAAAGTAATAATTTTAAAGATCAGATTATTGATTTCCCATAATTTAGTTTTTTTTAAAAAAAAAATTCTTCTTGGACTTAATTAAAAACTAAGAATATTGGCAAAGTAATTTATACATTACTCTAAAACTAAACAATAAAAATCTAACACTCAAAATTAACAATGTAACTAATTAAAAAATTAGGCATGTACAATGAAAGTTTTTTTATATTAGTAGTAAAGATTTATTACAACACATTAAACATTTAAACACCTATAATAATAAAATTATAATATTGGAAAGAAACACATGCATACTCGGATAATTATTTTAACTATTTGAATTCAAATATCACATGTTGAAATAATAGATAATTAATGTCTTCTTTTTGTCCATGGTAACAATTTATTATTAAAAATTCAGTTCACAAATCTTTTATCTAAATAGAAATTATGGCCCTTAACTTACCGGTAAGTTTCAAGTGTTCATGTAAGTGATTGATCTCCTTAGTAGTCTGATTCCTTTCAATGAATAGTTCGCAGTACTGTTTTTATGGTTTCATTTCGTCCATATCTCTGATCCTGATTGAGGCAAGATTAGACAAAGGTTTAGGTGACTTTTTTCCAAGAGAAGGTGTTGGCAAATGATCTAGTTCTACCCTCACATGTGGGATAGACTCACTTTAGATCTAAGTGGCAACATTTTATTTTTAATTTAAAAAAAAATGCTGCACACGAAAACTTGACCAAAACACACAGGTAAAAAAGCCCCTTTCCAACTTGTTCACTCCTTTTATAGTCCAGATCATTTTTGAGAAATCCTGCACATATTTTATTTATCCTTTGTTTTATTATTCTATAATCTTCCACATTATTTCTTTTTTTTCAGCTACAAAGTTTTTTTTCTTTTTATGGATTATTTTCACCATCTTTAATTAGCTTTGAAAACTTTGATTGTAATCCAAGTGTGGAATGTCTTTTTACTATCTGAATTAATTAATCTGTATGCACTTTCCAATATCAACATTGTTTTGATTAAATTGCATAAATAAGAAAAACAAAAATTAACTTTCATTGTATGTTTTTTCCCTTCTTTTTTAAAAAAATTATACTATTAAAAAGAAAATTAAATATCATTTTTTAAATGAACTTTGCATTTTACTCTCTTTGAATTTTTTTTTTAAATATTACACCATGCCAAATATTTGTACCATATATAAATAAATGGTACAATATATATATATATATAATATATATATATATATATAATATATATATATATATATATATATATATATATATTTGTTATAATAGGTATAATAAGGTAGAATGGTAATTGCTAAAAAATTTAAAATTTTAAAATACGTTTGTGTAATATATTGATAATTGTATGATCGATTAGATTTTATAGTACAATTTAAGGCTGAAAAATACCTGGTATATAAAAAAGTAATGGATTCTTTAAAAAAAAACAGTTAAATAAAGCTTAATTATATCCTTGCTTATGTTGTAAAAGCTGGCCATATAAAATAATACAGCTATAAATAGTTAAAAGTATATTAAACAATTCAATTGTAATGTTTTAAAACTAATAAATTAAATAAACGCGATATGTAATATTATAATTATAGTTGATATTCAAATTTAATCTAAGATATGGTGAGAATTATATTTAGTTCTACATTTTTAAATTATTTTCCAAATTTTTATAAAATATATCAGTTTTGGTAATTTAGACCGAGATGTAAATTAAAAAAAAAATCATCTGATAAAGTTAGTAATCATGTGACTGTATATTATATACCTTCACACACACGCTTGTTAGAATATAATAATAAAGTTTGTGAATTATAAAACTAAATATAATTGCTATCTATCGTTAAAGTAAAATATGAAATATTGAATGTTATTTTAATAATTGTTTTAAAATTTAAATGATTTTGATAAAACTATAATTGAGTTTAAAAATACTATTCTAAGTAATATTTTAAAACATGATGTCATAAATTCTTTATTTTAAAAAGTTTAATCTATTATAAAACTAAAAATGTGTAAATTTGTTCGCGCTAAAAAAGTCATTAACCAATCAATGGAGGTAATTTAGCAGACAAAATATAGGAATTAGACGGAGCGGGAGAAGGAATGTGTAAGTAAAGGAAGGAGGAACATATTTTTTAGCTGTATAAGATCGTAAGCTAGAAAAGTGTTATAATTTAAAAATTTTGTATTTATTTTAAAAGTTTTGTTTTAAAATATAATATTTTGAACTGCCTTTAAATGGAAGGCTAATTTAAAAGATTTCTTACCAGGATTTTTATTCAAGTTTAGCCGAAACCTTGCAGTAAAATGGAAATACTACAGAAAAAAATACCTAAAAGTATTGATAAAGTAAAAATAATTGTAAAGTGCCTTGAATACAGTTTATTTGTGATCAACCAGAAAATCATTAGAACTCAGATAAATATAATTTGGACATTATACAGAAAACTTAAAAGAAAAGTTATTTGCCATCAGGAAAAATTATGCGACAATTTTAAAAGGCTACTCCAAGTTTTTTTATTCTTCTCTATGGAAAAATTAAGATGTGTATATCATAAAGGAAAAATTATGTAAAAGTTATAATGGAGAAAGAATGTTTGTCTTTTTAAAGGAAACATTACAAAGTATATAGTACCAGAATTTTAAAAGAAGGAAAAAAAGTTACAGAATAATAATATGAAAGAGCTATTGTGTTTTATGAAAAAGGAACAGAAAAACTTTCTCTAAAAAGAATTAAAAATATGATAAAGTGTTCATTAGAGAAATGCTTAATAAAGATAAAGATTTGGAAAATATAAATCTAATTTACTTAATGAAATGAATCATGGAAAAGAAAAGTTTTATTGAATATTTAAATCAAAGTACTGAGAAGATGTGAAAAATTGGCGGAGAAAATATTAGAAGAAATATTAGAAGAGAATATTTAGAAGTTTTCTTTATGGGATTAACTAATATCATAATTAATAATTGTATTAAATATTATAAAAACCAAGGATTATCATTCATGAATATTTATTGAACGAAGTAATATTTGTTTTACCTTAAAATTGAACAAGCAGGGAAAGGAATTAAGTGAATGGAAAAGAAATGATAAACAATTTTTTTTGGCTTTAGTATGAACGGTTTTTCAGGAAAATTTGATGAAGGAGTACAGTAAATATAGTTTGAATATTTTTTACTAATTTATTTTAAAATATAAAATGTTATGTGAGATTAGGGAAAACATAAAACATAAATTTAGTAATATTAAAATTTAAATATAATAGCTTGATAAAATTATAGAAATAGTGTTTAAAATAAAGTATATGGATGTGAATCTTATATCTACAAGGATCAAATGGATGGTGAAGCCTACGGAACGCGATCGAGGAGATAAAAGTCGTTTGGTATTTTTTTAGATCATCTATTGACTTAAGAATGAAGTGTGAAAGTCTTAATTATATGTACACATTTTATGCAACATTTTAATATATAATGGAATATGCATGCAACAATTTATTTAAAGAATATTAATAATATAATTTAACAGAACAATTGTGTGATTCTTTTGAACTTTCATGTGATAAAGTATTCAGATATTTAAATAGTTTGTATATGATTAAATATATGGAGGAAAGTAGTAAAAAGATTTTCTTATAGAACAGCGGAATAGTTTTAAAATATCAATGAATTTTATTATTGTTAGTAATGCAGATATGTATTTATCGATGTACAGTATAGAAAAAATCTTGAGAAATAAGATCGGATAGTGACTTGGAAGTACTAGTGGAGAGGAAACCAAGATGATGTTTTTGTTTTTAAGAAATAGGAAAAATAAGGGATTTGGATCATATTTAGTTTTGTGTAATTTAGTATAGTTAACTGAGTCCTATGATGAACAATATGGTTTGGACAGTGTTTTGCATATCTTTAAACTTTTGATGTTAGAATAAAGAAGAAATAGCTTTAGCTCGTTCCTATGATAGAGGTTGGTAGACAGGTAAAGGTCACTCCTCTATAGTGTCTTTTAATTCACTGTGCCATGATTGTCAAGGTATATGAGAGTAATATTCTAGTTGTATTTTGATCCTATGCATCTATCTTCGCTATCCTTATTTCATGAATCTGCATGGTCAGAAAGATATTTTAAAAAAATAATGAATAAAATAGAACTAAGATATGTTATCATTTGTGAGGAATAGTTTATTTGTTGAATGTATAGAATTGTGTAACTTTAAAATTGAAAGTCAAAATATCATAAAGAGAGAAAGAATATATAATACATTGAAAATTAATTCAGAAATGAATATAAGATTTTGAAAAGAAATCTAAAAAGTATTTTAAAAGTGATAATAAAATTTGAATATTTTTTTAAAATATTAATGTTGGAGGAATGAGTATTGCATATTTATCAAGAGAAAATTCAATAAGGTATAATAAACATATACTTGTGATGGTATATTAATAGTTGTAATTATATCATCCGAAGTAGGGCTTGAATGAGAACATTAGGATTAATAAACATCGGATAATGAAAATAAAAAAATACAAATGTAGAATAGTGTTTTGACTTAGTAAGATTTAAAATATAAACTAAATTTTATTATTTTGTAGAATTTATTACGAATGTAAATTTTGTAAAAAATATAATTTTAATAATATTAGGGATGAAAGTGTTTGTGATAATCATCTAAGAAATGCATTTTGTAATAAGCTAACCATAATAATAAATCAAGTAATAATACTGTATTTTCTTAAGTGTTAAAAAAAAAGATAAGATTTAACTAGGAAAAGTAAATAATATTTTGATTTCATTTATAAACTAATAAACTAAGTTGAGATATGAAAGTAAGGGATATCAATGTATATAGTGTAAAAATATTGTTAATTTATTTATGTTGTTAATAAATTTGTTTTAAATTTGTTTTAAAGTTTTGTGTCAGTTGTTATTTCTCACATGGATGATGAAATCGATAATTTATAATTGAAAAGACATATAAATTTTACAGAAGGTAAAATAAAAGTGTTATAAGAATTTTGAGAGTTTATTGGTATGTTAAAATTAAAAGATCATAATTTTATATTATTTATTGGTCATAAGTCGGTTGTAAATATTACATTAAATTATATGTAATGTTGACCGTATTCTGTTGTCAGATTATTAAAATACTAAGAGTATTTATTTATTTATTTAGGAAGAAATAAGATTATATTATATTATTATTGTTATTATTATTTTTATTATTATTACTTGTGTGTAGTAGATTATGACATAAAATTCTTTTCATATTTTACTAGTAATTTTAAATCAGTTAGAATACAATTTATGAACTGAGTTTTATTTTATTTTATCATTTTATTTAATTGAGCTAGATTTTGTTATAAAGAAGATTAAGATATGATTATTATTTTAATCGTAGTGAATACAGTAGAAAGTTAAGAATATTATGAGTTAGTTATTTGGTATAGTAAAAAGGGGGGATAGTGTTCTTATGCCATTGAGGTAGTATCGTGTGGATAATGGCTCAATGTAGTCTATCTCGTTCCCTGTATTGTCACTCCATGTCTCATGAAAATAGTAAATATTTGTTAATTCATTTTAAAATTGAACCGTATTTGTATTTTAAAATTAGAGCTAGTAATCATTTTAATTAATACTGAATATTTCATTTATTTATTTGTTAACTGAGCTAGAACCTGTAATATTCGTAATAAACAGTATATTTTGGGGTGAGGATGCGCGGGGGGAGGTTAGAATATATATATATATATCAAGAGAGATTATAGATGCATCTGTATTTTTAGCTTTGTGATATCAGGAAATACCATAGCAAAGACTTTGTAATCTAATTTTTATTGAAATTGTATGGAGAATGTAACTGTTATTATCAGTTCAATTTAAAGATTTATCTATCAAAATTTACAATTTCTAAATATGAAATTAAAAACTTTAAAAATGTTTACATTTTTAAATTTAAAATAAATTTAAAGATTATTTTATAATAAATACATTTTTCAGGGTATCACATTTTGTATTGTTACCCTTATATTACTGTATAAAGTATATATGCACAAAATAGCCAAAAGCTATTATAAAAATAATAATTTAAACTAAATGTAAAAATTTCTAAAAAAAAACAACAACCCAATATGGCTACTTGGCATTTAATGAGTTTTAATGAATAACAAAGCCTAAATCAAAGACAGTCCTTTTAACATTACAATATAAATTAACTCAAAATATTTTCAATGACAAACTAATAAATAAAGAAGTCTTGGTTGGTCATTGTTTTGGATATGGATTATTATTATTCACCATCTATTGCTACTTCATTGTCTTCGATATAGATTGTTATTATTCATAATCTATTGCTACTATTAAAGTGAACATAAAAAGACATTAAAATATGACTTTGATAGTACTTTAAATAATTTGTTTTATTTCCTCTAAGTCATGATCATAATTGGGAGTCCATTTAAATGGAGTATCTTTTTTATTCAGGTGTAGTATTGAAACAATATCTATGGTTAAATTATAAAATTAGTTATAAAAATTGTACAATTATGAATGATCATACTTACTTCCTTATATGAGGATAGGAAAACCCTTTATAAATTTTTTTATCTGAATGTGATCATATTGATTTTTATATAATCTAAAAATATCATCTTATTGATGTGTAATATATTTTTTGTCATGATAATTCTAATACTTTGATGCTTGCAATCTTTGAAAAATCTGTTAAGTTGTTGAAAATGTTCAACCAAGTCATGTGTCAATGACATCTACAAAAAAGGTTATCATGTTGTTGATTTCTGATGGGTCATTTTGATCAAAACATTTTATTAAGCCAGACCCACTATTTATTAATATGAATAACATAATTTTAAAGTGATATGTAAATTTCTTATATTGGAATGGAATGTATTCCTGATAACTGGATATAAATTGATCTGCCAATAACTTGATATAAAATCAAATATGATAAAGATGTTTCTTCTTAAAACAAATTAGAAAGACTCTCATGAATGGATGGTAGAATGTTTATATCAGAATTGAATTATTTTATTACTTTAAGTTGATGGGTACTTAAAACGTATTTCAACATACTCATGCCTTTTCTAATTATCATGAAGAGGTCATTATAGGATTATAAACATATCTTGATTATTTCCCAAACCATCATTTGGTTTATCTGCATTTCTACTTTAGCCTTAAATTGATTAGTCATGAAGTAAAATTTTTTCTTAATAAAAATAATCACTAGAAATTTTCATTTTGTACATCTCTCATCTGATAATTTGAGATATTAGAGACAAAACGTCATGTTATATAGCTACAAATGCAGACTTTCACTGCTTACTTGTGAGATTTGCTTATTGAATTTTAGTGAAACATTTTAGTAGCTTGAATTGTTTTGCATAAATTTAGTCTCTATAGAATGACTAGTTTTTGATAAACACTTAATGATCTCTCATTCATAAACTATCTGTTCTTTAATCATAACTTGGATACAGATTATCTTAGCACAAAAAATACTTGCTACTTATTTACAATGTTTAAACAATTCTGTTTTGATCATTATCTGATTATTTATTATTTAATAGTCGAACTTGTACAATTTATAGAAGCAACATATGCAAATTTCAGTTCAAGTGAACTATTTGTACACAATATTCTTCAGATACCATTATTAAAGCATTTATAGCATTACAAATTTATAATAATCTAGTTCAAAGTTATTTTTATATTTGGGGAGCTTTGATTATATGAATTGGGAGCCTATTTTCCTAATCGTATTTAAGGTTTGTAAGTTTATTTATATCAAGAGTTCCCAAACTTTTTTCTGCTGCAGACCCCTTTACCAAAAACTTTAAAAAACGTTGACCCCCCCCCCCTTAGTCATTTCATTTACTTTACTTTCTCAAATTAATAAATTTGTACATTACTAGATATTAAATATTTCATTAGATATCTAACTTTTCATTTTAATCACGAGTAATTGAAAATGATAAAAGGACTACAAAATATGGCAATATCTTGAGCAACATTTAATATCGAAACCTGCACTAACGAAAATTAAAGCAAAAAATTACAAGCAGTTTTTTTTTAATTTTTAACATTTATGAAATAAATATGTAAATTCAACATAAATACAAATATTGAAATCATTTTATTAAACATAAAAATAAAGTAAAAAAATCAACATATTCAGACAAAATTAAACATCAATAAAATTATAACAACGAAAGATGTTAATCAGAATTATAAAAATAAGAATACTAAATATACTAGCTTGGAAAACTAAATTTAATGAGATGGGTGCACCTGCTGATCTGTCAACAATTTATCTATGTTTGATTTTAAATTAGTGAGTTGCAATTTTAAATCTCCACGTTCAATGATTTGCAATCGATGTCTGTTCTGAAGCAAATTTAAAACTACACCGACGCCTCTCTCTACCAGATATAATAATGAGAATTCCAGAAAATACTTTTGTACAATAGTCCATAGAACTGAATAGAGAAGTGGAATAACTTGTTGCAGTCAAAACTTTTGATAACCCTGTTTGAATTGTACCTTGATATTCTCATTCATGCTGATGATTATCAGCTCATCTTGCAAAATTATATTTGGTTCTACATTAGTCATGTATGGGTTCATTATCCAGTCTGGTATTTCCAATAATAAAATATATTCAAACCTAGTTTTGAAATCTAAGTGAGAGCCTCCAAGTGGTTGACACACAGGAAGATGTTTTCTTCTTGGGTTGTACCTATCTTAAATAAGTTGGGTAACTGGGAAAGCTCAGACTTGCAATATTTTGCTTAAAAACATTAATCTGGCAACAAAAGCTGATATGACTGATTTTGCTTTAATGAGATTCAAATTGTCTCATTGCAATTGTAAATTAACATTATTAAATTTGACAAATAAGTTGGTTAAATAAGCAATATCTGTTTTACTCTTAAGTGAATTTTTTTTCAAACTGAAATCCTTGTCTTCAAAAAATTCTAAAACAAATTGAAAAAGTGCAAAAAATCTTGCCAAACATAATCCTTTGGAAGCCAGTGGACTTCAGTATGGAGAACCAATCGATAAAAGTCTTCATCGCTTTTCTTGTGTAATTGTGAGAACAGTCTTAAAGAAAATTGAAAAAGTGCAAAAAATCTTGCCAAACATAAATCTTTGAAAGCGAGTAAACTTCAGTATGGAGAACCAATTGATAAAAGTCTTCAGTGCTTTCCTTGCATAATCATGTGAACAGTCTAGTGTTCAAAGTGTTACTTTGAATTTTGTTCACAGCTCTTATAACAAACTGAAGTGATTGATGCAAATTGTTGCTAAGATTCTTGTTTACTAAATGTTGCCTACAAATTACACAGTAAACTGGAAGAATTTCAGGTATATATTGTTTCAGGTAATTTATGAAACTGCAATAACAAACAACCATAATTGGTGCTTCATCTATCACAACAAATATTATATTTGTCAAAGGAATCACTTTTTTTCTGAAAAATAGCTCCATTAAATTAAAAATTCATTCACCTCTGGTGTCAGTTTCTAAAGTTCTAGCAAAACCCAGCTCTTCTTGCACTTCCTGATCTTGAATAAGGCAAATGTATGCCAGCAACAAAGTTTCATTACCAAATAATGTTGACTTGTCTAAAATTGGAGAGAAAAAAGATTTTTTTTTTGCAAATGATTACATAAACAGTTTTCCACATCATGACTCATTTTATTGATACATCTTTGAACTGTGCTATTGCTCAAAGAAATCATTTTTATAACATCTTGTGCAAATTTGTGGAGAATAGTATTCAATACTTCTGCAATGACCGGTAGAATTAGTTTTTCCCCTATGGTCTGGACTCACCAGGCTTCGTGATGAGTAGAGATATGTTGTACAATGCCCTTAATCCATCATCATTTTGCTTTGATGATGAAACAAACATATTATTGATGGTAATTCTCTACATAATTTTATCTTTAAGTGAATGAAAATATGACAAATATTTTTTTTTGTCAGGGTGAATTTTCTTCTATTGATCTGCTTCTACTTTTTATGGGTTCATAGTGTCATTGCTAAAGAATTTTTTTGCATATGAGGCACATTAGTAAATATTTATTTGATAATAATGAAACATATCCTAATTTCAAATAGTCTAAGCTATATTGTTTGCATTAATTTTTTGGTTCAGTCATATTATTATTGTAGAAAATAAAAACTTTTATTAATAAACAATTTTAACAGTCCCCATGATAAAAAATAATAAAATATGTACCTATTTGAAAGAGGAGATTTTTGTTCAAACTTGAGTAAATAAGCTATATTCTCTGATTTTCTTTTTCATAGCACTGCTCCTCAATAAATAATTATATTTAATGTTCAAATCACAAATAAGTACATGTCACATCAAATGAATCAGTTGTTTTTATGAAAGCATGACTATACAAGACTGATAGATTCTGCTAATATCAAATATCATCTCGTCCCAGTGTGAGCAAGTGCAGACATGCAACAGTTTTTTATGTCTACATTTGCTTTGATACATTTGAAAAGACAATACACAGACATATTTAAACTATTCAATAGTAAACAAACAACAACGTATACATATACTATAAGCTCATCCATATAAAATCTAATTATAAACAATGAAATTCAGAGTTAACCATGAGAAAGTGCACCAATTAATAAAATTAAATAACTTAAAGCTATTAATATTTATACTCTAATCATTTAACATAGTTTATGCATAGATACATTACATTTAAATCAATTATTACATTTTCCATTATTTATTTATTCCTTTAAATTGTATCATTTTTACAAAATAACATTTGGTTAACATGTATTAAAAGAAAAATACTTTACAAAACATTACCATAACATGCATATATAATACAGAGAATCTCCTTTTTTATTTTAGCTGCATTAAAATGCAACTAACTTTAATTCTTTAAAACTTTTGCACCATGTTTTAAACCATTCATAAGATAAGATATAACATATTAGTATTAAATAAAAACTTAAAATATTTAAAATAAGGTCTAAGAAGTTCTTTTAAATGTAAATCTTACAAAGCAATATAGCCATTGTTTGTTTTTTTCTGATGAAAAATATCAAACAGTTTTCATGTGGCCATAATATATATACTTTAATATCTCAGCTTTGCAAATGAAATAAGTGTTTATTCTTCTTTAACCTGGTTTATTCAAATATAGCATGTCACATTTTTCAGATGTTCAGGTTAGATTAGAAGATGGTGTTTTTTCCTTCTTTACTCAGTAAGCATAATAAATGTCCAATGTGGTTTGAATAAAGTAAGAATCAGTCTAAATGCAAATGAAAAAAAATCATTTTTGTGAACAGCTTATTCCAGTTTTTTTAAAATTTAAATTGATTAATTTGCATAACACTTTAATTGCTTGAAATCTTTTTTTTAAAATCTGTAACCCATGTGGAAACTACATGACTAACATTGAAATGAATGACTCACTACTTATATATTGTAACGCCCTACTTAACACTGATCCTACACATTATATGAACAAATGCCCAGGGCACCAATTCTATTAATGAATTGAATAAATTAACAACTTTATTTTACTTTGAATTAGTATTGAGACTCTTCTACTTATGTCTGACTTATAGCTTAGGTTAGTGGAGGGTTATAGGAAGTCAAAAACATATAGAATATAAATAAATGAAGGAAGAAATACTATTGATCATTAAAATAAGATATTATATGTTTCATTTGTTAATCAACCAAATGATAGAAATCAATAAAGTTTCATTTATTCAAGCTAATAAACTATAATTTCAATTTGACCTCTTCCATCATCTAAATACACTCTTATATTAGCTACAATATAACTTTAACAGAAAAACATGATATTAAATATTTCCACTATCTAGCACATCTTAATCTAAATAGATAAATTAATATTAATTTGGAACTATAAAATCAGATCTCAGGGAATCTTTAATACAATTTGATTAAAGAAATTCTATTATACAATAAATTATAAATTATAAGGTTATAGCCTTATATAAGTATAACTATTATAATAAAAAAATAATAGAATGAGTTGAATGATGTTTCACTGGACTAGCAATTAGATAATGAAGGAAACAGAATACCTTTTAATCTCACATCATTGTCTAAATAATAAACTGAGTATACAACCTTTTTTATAAGTTTACCAAATGGTAAAGTATTTCATATAATGTTTGGATGAAGAGAACAATATTATTAGATTTAAGTATGTTTATTACCAAATTTATAAAGTAGTGCATTTATGTTATAATAAATATGTAGAATGTGGAAACTAGAATACGAATGCATATAAGAACAACTTGAGAGAAAGTTTTGAATAAATAAATAAAGTATTTTTTTTTTTACATTTTGCAATCAAAATAAATATAATTGGTTTACATTGGGACTATTTATTCTAATTCCTAAATTTACAAATACATTTGCCAATCTGGATTTTATATCTCTTTTTATTATGCCCTATATTACTTATTGATTAGACATTTATAGGTAGTTTTATATTAGCATGTTGAAACTGCCTGTGGGGCCTTATTACTATGCTAGGGCATAAAAATATGCCATTTAGGTGGCCTCCACTATTGAACATTCTATTTCTAATATGTAAGCCTAGAAATAGTCCATTGCTGGCTGTGTCTATTTCTATGCTAATGCACAGAAACATGATGTTTAATCTGCTGCAGGAGTCATCATGTCAGCTTACAGCTCAGATCTGTGTTATACATTTTTGATGTGTGATCACATTTCACTTTTGGGTACAGTATTGTGTGAGAGTGGCTGGAATTCCAACTGTCAAAACTATTTTAATATTCATTAAGACCTCTTTCCCTCTATCTTCCATGTTTTATGAATGTCTACTAACAATTATGAGCATAGTCTCATGCTTCCTTAGCCCAGCTTTCCTACTCAAAAAAATTTGGCAAATGTAGGTGCAAGCACGATTTTTATCAAATCATGCTCTAAGTCACGTTTGTGTGAGAACAATTGCAATCTTTGTAAAATGGCTGAATTAAAGTTTCTGAATGTCAAAGTTTGGGATGTGTCTAGCTCCAAAACTGATGCCATCACATTTTTACAGCATTATGGAGTAGTGACATGTGTGAAGAAGTGTTTATGTGGAGAAGAAATGAAATTATATTATTGCGGAAGCTATCAGTTCAAATGCAAGGCTGGTTCATGTGGGCATTGGTGTTCGATTTGCCAAGGTACATGACTGGAGGGATCACATCTTGATTTCATGAAGACAGTACATCTCCTGTACTATTGTAGCTGTGAGGAGCTAACAGTATCAAGGGCTATTGCAGACTTGAATCTGTCTCCAGGCTTCCTTGTGCACTGGACCAATGGACTCCACGAGCTTTGTCACGAGAGTTTAATGTCTTGGCCATGCCGTCAAATTGGTGGTCCAGGCTCAATTGTTGAGATTGATGAGACCTTGTTTAGCTGTTGAAAGACTAATGTAAATATTTGTTTGTAATCTAAAACGTTATTCAACCTTCGAGTTGCATTCCATTAATTCGCATATTAAGAATTCAAATCACCCAAAAAATTGTTTTTTTTTTGGTAAATGTATTGATTTCATCGAATAACCATTAAATGTAAATATTTATTTGTAATTTTAAAAAAAAAGTTGATTTCATAAAATACCAAACCAAAAATAAGTAATGAAAAGAATAAAAAGTAAGTACTTTTTTAATTCATTTTGATTTATGTATTTTTTAATAGATTTATTTGATATTTTTAATGTGATAATAAAAAAAAAAAAGCAAGACTGGGCCCTGGCAACATTATATTTATGTTTGTTTACAAACAAGCCACACCCTCAGGTGGTTTCAACATACTAATATAAAACTACCCATTTATAAGACATGAATAAACAAATAAAATAATGCCCTCATATTCTAACTTTGAATATATTTAGGCTGTTAATTAACTCATCTTTTATTAGCAAACAACAATGAATAAATAAATATCTTATTATGGGCACAAATATACAAGTTGGATAGATCATGTTATCATTTATTGGGATAAAACAAATTAATAACTTTGGCTGTCAAGAGAGTAACCTTAAATAACTCAATCAAATAATCCTTTTAAATAGCTATCCTTTTCACACATTCAAAATAAAAAATAATCATTCTGATGATTTGATGCTTTATAGTTTGTGGCAAACTAACATGATATAATCTAGAATATTTAATTCCTGATGTATAAATTTAATAGTACTATACTCTCATGTCTGCAAGGTTACTTGCATCACATGTATGCCACATCTTATGCTATAATTAAGATAGAATCAATATATTTACATCTTGTTGGTTTGCTTATGAGTTACTAAATAAGTGTCATAATACGGATAATACCATAAACCAAACAATGATTGTAACACTATTTCTGTTTTAAATATTCTAAAAGAATTTCATCTTACCATTTATTTAACCACCAACTACATTACATATAGCTATTATTTTATGATAACAAAAAGATATATTTAAAAAACAAATTAAGCACATGAGGAATAAACAAGCTTCTTGACTAATAAATCTAATGATGAATAATGACTCCCCATCTAATTTTGGTGTTGAACTCAGTCTCACCATCAGGGTAAAGGAAAAATATATTACTTAACTTCATAAAATATTATCTTTATAATATATGAATACGAATACGCAATCTGGAAATATACTTCACTCATGGCAAATACTTAGATATGTTAAGAGAGTAGGTTCTCAATCCCAATCAACATAGAACATATCAGTAATAACTTTCTTTCTCAAAGCTACTTAATGCATTTAATTTTAACATTGTAAAATAAATTTACACATAGATAGGTCCCAAATTTTTTAAATTCTTTTAGCCTATGACATTATCCGACACTGACAGAGAGAAATGAAGTCATAAAACTGAATATTTATTAATTATATATGAAATGAACTGCATAGAGGACACACATACATATGAATAAGAGCATGTAAATAATTTCAAACTATATAGTAGACAAATGTTACAGTAAAGTAAATTAGCTGTTTTAAAAATTTAAATTGCAGCAATTATTGTCAATGGGATTTGACCATTTCTGACAACAATATTTATCTTTTATACATTCACTACTCTCTAAGCCAATTGCTCACTTCGAGAAATTAAATAGAAAAATACCCCCCTTCAATAAAATACATGAAAGGCATATATATATATATATATAACCCACATAAAAAAATTATATTTAAATAATATTTAATTACCAGCATATTCGAGATGTTCTTGAAGTCAAGGAAATCACAAAATAAATAAGCAAATAAATAAATAACCTATCTATCTGTCTATGATATATCAATAAAAACAAACAAAAAATAGTTATTCTTCTTTAACTCAACAAAAATTCACTTGCAGAGTCTTTAACATAAAGTCTCCTGAATGACGCGAAGACAGTGATGATGATTTCAAATGAGTATGTGTTAGTAAAACATGAAAACAAATTCCTACAGGATAAACATTCACAAATTTAGATTTAATTAAGCAATCTCAAATGTTCTTAGCAATAGTTAATTGAGCTCACTAATACAATGCACAAGTAATAAGCTTTTTATAATAATGGACATAATAGATAGATAATTTCAGCTACATATTTGTTTGATATTGACCATTTAATTAATTCTGAAAAGTTCCAACTTAGTAATAACTTTAGCAGGCTTCCAAAAGAACATTAGCTTCCCATAAACTTCATAAGTTAGTATAAATATAATTATTTTGGTTCTTTGCTAATTGTTCATGGAAAATCTGTAATTCCTTAGATAATAATATTTTTTTATAATATGTCCACATACTGAAGAGAACAAGAAATATATAATATTAGTGTCCTTCTACTCAACTTAAATCAGGTACACATTAAATAAATACTAATTATAAGTTAATTACTTGTAAGTCATGCATTCACTTTTTTAATAAAATATTTTATAAGCATGAATGATAAGCATAGTTATTTTCATGTAGTAGTTTAAAATATAGCACAATAAATTATACATGCATCCTCTCATTTTAACTTAACTTTTATATAAGTAGAAGAGAATTTAAATTTAGAGTCTATGATAGGCTATAATTTCCATAAAAGACTATAAAGTTCATACAATTTCATTTTCTCCTTAACAATAGAAGATATAGACAAATAAAGTAGATTTAAGTTATAAGCATACAAATACATTTCAAACGATAGTGTTAATGAAAAATTTAATTTAGTGGAGAGTGAAGAAAATATACCTTGTAAAAAAATTAGCCTGACATTTTTTACTTAAAGTTGTCTGGAAGCTAGAATTCCTGTACTAAATTTTGGAAAATAATAAGGTTTAAGAAAAAAATACACTTTTGAGAGTTTAACTGACTTGATTTCTGGAAGAGATTGGAGAAAACCATGTACATAGAAGATGTGGAAGAAGTAGAATATATTTTATTACTGACCATCATTTAAATACATCTACTTTCCATTAATCAAGAGGTCACCTTATCCTCTAAAGGTTAGTTACACTCTTCCTACTCAGATAATTAAGTAACAAATATTCAAAAAATATTTTCTTAAGAGAAAAAAAATTATTTTGATTTTTAAATTAAATCAAATCGAATAAAACAAAAAAATAATTTTTACACTCTTGAAATAAATAAACATTAATTAGCCAGTAAATAAAGTAATTGATAACACAATTTAGTTAGTCAAATAATTCACTAATCCAGAGATCCATTAATCACTTAAAATATACTTGCACCTTTTATCAGAGATATTTGCTGTAATTTTAAGTGTGTTATTGTAAAATGTAAAATTCTGTACTATAAATAAATATGGAAATGAAATTGGAAGATGATACAGACATACATGCACACACATATGCTGCTATATTAATACTAAATGATCCTGAATAAAATATAACTTATATGGCTATTGGTTAAACATATTTCACTGATTATTTTACCTATACATAGATGGATGTGCCAATAAATAAACAGATCAGAAAAACATCTAAACAAATACCAAACACTATTCTCCAAATAAATAAAACAAATTTGCATCAAATTAATTTACACATTAACAATTCCTGTAATAATCCAACCCCCTTTCTACCATTAAATATTTCATCAAATATTATAATAATACTGAATTCTTATAAAATTCTCAACTAACATCCATAAACAACTCTCATAAGGTTTTAGACTATTAACATAAATTTTTTAAAAATTTTAGCGCTATTTCATTTTTTTTAAAAAATTAAATGCAGTTATTCACCACTGATATAGTATGATTTAATTAAAGTTTATTTTATGTGTCCATTCAGAGGGTCACAATATATATATATTGTGCCAGATACTCAATTCATTCTGATACAGAGGGCGCCACCAGATCACTACGTATCTGGAAAATTTGTGTACTGAGATCAGAATAGATGATGATGATGGTTTGCACTGACTAGACTCAGGGAGACACAAGAGATCTTAAATTGTTTAGACAATTGAGACAAAAACACAAAGACAAATGTCAGCCAAATTAAGTTTAAACATATTTAACAAAATTTTATTCAGAGAAGATTAACTTATAAGAAAAGTTTATAAGTTTACAAATAGGATTAACTCAGGCATGTACCAGAAATACTAAAGGTAAAGCTATGACAGACTTACTGATCTTCTAATAAATGAATTATAAAAGGGAGGAAGTAAATTTTATTCAGCCTAGGATTCATCCAAACATTGGTTTTCACTTTTAGATATTTAAACAATATGCCCTTGAAATAGATCAAAGAAACCAGCACCAATGAGCTTTTTGAGATCCAAAATTTGGTCAGACCCCGAATGTCCTTATGTCGATATGAGCTGCACCTATTACTATATTTAAAATAATGGTGATTGATCTACCTCAAGAACAACCGAAAAATATGATTGAAAATGAAGGAAAACAATTAAAACCGGTGAATCCCAGCCAAATGATTAGCGAATATTACTCTAAAATTAATAATTAAAGGTCTCAATAAGGGACAAGTAAATAATTAGAAAAACAGTTATGTCTGCCCCAGCATTTAAAAAAAATAAACTTACAAACAAATTCTGAGTACACACTCTGATAAGTTTAAAGCACACATAATAAATACAAAAATAAATCTATCAGAGAGTGCACATGAGTACAAAAATATTAAAAGTTTTAAATACTTTAGCAGTACAAAAGTATCACTCACCTGTAATTTAAAAAGGGATAAATTTTATCTTCCTGCTGACCACTTATAAAATTACAAAGAAGAACAATTCTAATTTCCACTTTTAGAGATATTAGAATTGAAACTGCAGAAAATTAGACAATAAAGTCACCAGCCAAAAGATTTTGGGAGGGTTGCAAAAGGGCAAACACAGTGTTTAAAAAAATTTAATTATTGAATGATAAAATAATTACAGGTAAGCAGATAAAATGCATGCCTGCCAAAGCATTTATAAAAAGCGAGGCATAAAAATATAAAACTCACTCATCACTCTCCAATAAACAAAACTGAAAGCAAATTGGGAATCTTAAACCTAAGATTCCAAAACCCATTACAAAAATTCAAGAAAACACAATAAAGATTAAATATGAATATAAATATTACTTAAGCTTATGAACACAGATTTTTAATTAGACTGAGCAGAGATTTAATGAGAATTAAGTTACCCTGGGAAGAATAAAAAAGAAAATAGTTACCTTTCAGTAAAACAATGTTCACTTAGAGTGCGCACTATTATTCTAGTTCATTTCAAGTTCATAGACAGTGGCAAGGTAGAGATAAAGAGATTCCAGCTTCTTTTAGATGTTTAAGGCAATACTGGAGCAAATTTGGAAGTTAGGGATTCGTCTTTTGTTAAATTAGCAAGCCATTCTGGTGGTGATGACACATATAGTATTTTTCATCTTGTTGCAAGCAAAAGGATTTAAATAACAGTGAATTTCCTGTAAGAATTTAAATGTCCGTTTGGATAAATTTTCACTTGAGGAACAGCTTGTCTAGTTAAGAATCCTGAATTAATTGACACGCCAAATTTTCGGGGCTATTTATACGTTGCTCCATTTCCCGCGAAACACTTTCCTTGTTGTCCAATTTCTACGCCTTAGGCAGGGCAAATATTAATCTCCCACTCAATCTAATCTAAGAATTCTACCCAGGGATTATTGAAACGAAAATGACTTCATAAAAATCAAATCTCCGCTCTTTAAAATAAAAGCCACAGGAATGTAATTAGCTAGGTTGCTTGTTTTTAATTAATTTATTTAAAGTAAAAACAAGCGGTATATGAAAACTATCTTAAAATAAATCGATAAACATTGAAATGAAGCGTTTTACATATAAACGCTTGTGTATTTTGATACACGTATTTTTTTTAAAATAATAATAAAATTTAAACATTAAACGTTTAATGAAAATTAAAAGCTTAATAAATATTTTTGGTAATAACACCATTGAAACAGATTTCAATTCGGTTCAATATATATATATATATATGATGTACCAGTCAAAACATGTTTACCCATCTAACATGATCTGGAACTCACAAAATGTACTTCAAACTCAGTCAAGCCTGAGATTTAGGTCAGGAACTAATCTGAATTTAAACCCACTTCATAAGCTCTAGATCAAACCTAATGAATAACATATAATGATGGGACACAAAAATTTATTTTAAATCTGGTCCACTAGCAGAGTGAAGAAGACAATGAGACTCAATATTAACTGCATTCTACCTTAACTAAAATATGTATACACATGGTTGTACATGTGGAAGTGGAAAGGAAATTTGAACTACTCAACTAAGTTAGATAATAAAAATAGTTTAATATAAAGAATGAATTATATACATTATGACTTAATTATATACATTAATATGTGCATGAATGAGCAGTCTACCAAAGAGTAGATAATTATAGATTGGAGTTCATGCAAAGGGTTCTCATATGCTCTTTTATTAACTAAATAGTATATATATATTAACACACATCTTTGGTGGATACGGCATTAAGATCTCAATCAATTATTTAAAAAAAATTACAGAAGCTTGACATTAACACTTGGGTTTATGGTTCTGAAATGTGATGACTAACATTATTTTAGGGAGCATTCTGAGATTCATTATATATATATAAGAAAACTATTTTTATGCGATTACGGTCAGGAAAATAAATAAAATACATTTGAAAAAATTATACTTGATTATATGAAAAAATACTCATTGAAAATTCATTTAATTAACATTTAAAAAACAGAACACTTTATTTTTCCCAAGGCAGATAGATACTCTTAAATACAGAACTAACAAATTATGATGATGGGATTATATAATAAGACTGAAATAACATTATTGATAAAACTAGTGATACTCAGCATTATATATATATATATATATATATGCTATATATATATATATATATATATGCTATATATATATATATATATATATATATATATTTAAGCAAAGTGCAACTTTAATATTAGAGCATTAAAACTGGGTCATGAAGCAAAAGAAATAATAATATAAAGAAGTTTGCGATACTGACATTGGTGAAGAAATAAGAGGAAAAGTTCATACTTCTGGATAAAAATGAAGTCTAAGACCCCCTTTTTGGGCAGTGCTTAGAGAAATGTAAATAAAATATGCTGTGGATGTCACTGATGTGCAGAGGCCTTTTATATGAAGAAAGTGATCCTGGGAAAGTCAACTATCCACATGAGAAGGCATGAGAAGAAATCTATGGGTTCGATTTTGTCGCAACCCCCAGAAAAGAAGCATGTAATATATATATATATATTCCTGAAGATATGCTGAATGTCAGTAATGCAGTACAGAAAGATGTTACTAATAACATTGAATAAATGATGCTTGGCTGAATGCCTAATTTAGACAAATAATATACTATGCTGCTGTAATATATATATATATATATATGTTTGTGTGTGTGTGTATACAAGATTTTACTTAATAACTAAAATAGTAAAATATATATGAAAATTTACCCCATTCCCCTTCTGCTATTTAAAAATAATTCAATTCCATTTTCGTGTATTTTACAATTGAAAATATTTAAGCATATGATATTTTAAGAGTATGGAAAAATAAAATAAAAACTAGCAGTTATATAGAAAACAAATAATGGGTCACCTTTTCAGAATTGAAATAAATAACATTTTAAGATTTCAGAGTTATCCTAAGTTCTGGGTTCATCCCAGGTAGAATCCAGAGTTAAACAAATAACAAATTTTTATACTAAAACATAAACAAAATGTTGACTTGTAAAAAAAAAAAACAATCTGTCAAGTGTATTAATTAATAATGCATTGTGTTTTAAGGTGACATTAATAACCTTAACTTATGGAGTTTTAATTAAAAGGAAAGATATTGAAAAATTCAGCTTATCAGATTGCTTGAGATTGGCATATTAATAATAAAAGCATGCATGTAAAATCAAGTAATACGTACAAATAAATAATTGACTGCACCAAAGTTAAAGAAAGTTAGAGCATATGAGAGAGAATTAAATTTATAGAAATTGAGAACAATTTAAGGTTAAATCATATATTAGGAGAAATTGATAGTAGGATTCAAGATTAGTCAGCTAGATTTACTTTCAAGTGGTATGAAAATCATTACCTTGCCCAATTTAAGAGTCCATTTTCAAAGTATGGCATTTAACCTTTCAATGGGCAATTAATTTTATTGGCCAAGTGAGTTAAAACTCTAAAATTTAATTGGTCAACTCACAAACTCAACCATCAAAATATATTAATCTTTTAATATTATATTCACTTTAGTTTCATTTGTAAAAAGTATATTAATAATTTGTCAGGTTATGAAAGTGAATGAAAGTTTTTTCAAAAATAAATTTTTATTTATAATTATAAAAATATTCACTAGTGGCAAATCTAAAACGAATGTTAGTAACCAACTGAAAAGTGTTGCTGATGTAGTGCTTTCTTTCTCAGTTTTACATACCCGAAAAATAAATAATTTTTGGTAAAATCTTAACTATTTTTTTAAAATAATTTTATTTTTAGCATATTTTATCAAAACAATTTATAATAAGTCAAAAAATACTCTCAAAATGGTCTAAAACATTCGTTTATCACTTTCAAAATGAAAAAAAGAAATCATAACAGTGGAAGTTATTGACAAGTGAATTTTTTGTCCACAATAATGGAAAGCCAATCAACACTTAGAATGGACTGCTTCCTGCCTTTGTTAGACCTTCAACATCAGTTTTATTGATTTTTTACTTGTAAATAATTCAAGAGAGGGCAGCATCTGACAGAACTTTTTATAACCTTTCAAATGACAGTAAAATCTTTACCGTAGCATTAAAAATGATGAAATTCAAGTGACTTGAAGCAGCTTTGAGTCATCTCATAAAACTCCTTTAAAAGGTTAATAGATCCATGTGAGTTCTTTTTGGTGACAGCCAGCTTCCATTCAGCATTCCAGAGTTGTTTTTTAGGCTTTCTGTCATTTCAGGGCAGCAGGATAGTATGGCAGTGGAAGATGACTCCATAAAGAGTCAGAAAGGTGATGGGCTTTTTACCCAATCATCATTTTTTATATTTCAAAGCAGCATGAAGTTTGTTAACTGCCCAGTTCTCTCAATAGTAGCTATTCTGTTGGTATTTAAAATTATCCCATTTTATACTCCTGCCCAGGTATTTGAAGAATGCTTTCCATTTTTTATCTCAAGCTTAATCATAAACTTTAATTTGACAGAAATTTCATATTTCTTTGTCCATTGTTTTTGAAGATACAACTATTAGATAACATTCCAAAAATATATTCAAATCTATTTCCAGATTGGAAATAGATTTGACAAAAATGTTTATAACAAAAGTAAAGTCTATTAATCTTAATCCCTATTTTATTTTAAATAAAACTTAATTAAAAATTCCTTCCCGAGATTAAAACAATATTATATTTCCACCTCTTTAATTATTTTTGGACAATTAACTGTTTCATCTTCCATCTTGGATTTTATAAAATATGCAGTTTAATAGAAAAAACAATTTAAAAAGAAAAAGTTTTAAAAATGAAGTATAATAAAATATTTTTAAAAAAATCAATATTTTGTTATTATTTTTGCTCCTATATATATATATATATATATATATATAGGAGCAAAAATATATATACATATATATATATATATATATATATATATATATATATATATCAGCCACACCTATGTATTTTTAATGTGAAGAAAAGAATTAATAAAAAAGAATTAATAATAAATATTAAAAAGTTAAACTTTTTTAATTTTAGGCACACATCTCAAATATATACATAAAATATATACATGCAACTAAAGGAGTGGATGGGATATAGGGTTTAAACACAGGTTAGTAGATAGAACCATGAAGCTTAATCTTAAGCTAAGATTGACTGCTTCATTCTTCCTCACATATAATAAAATAATAAACAAAAAATAGAGGGAAAAATGTCTTGATTAGGAGTTTTCAAGTGGCAACCAAAAGAAACAATGAAAAAAAAATCAATTTTAAGTTTTATGTACATTTCATTTTTTTTATGTTAACCTAGTGCTATCAGATATTTCCCTCTTTTTTGAAAAAAAATTATCTCCCATTTAACCACTCACTGCTCCCCCACTTTCTAGATATCTGCCCAACTACACCTTTGCTGAAAATTTACCTTTTGCTTGCTGGAAAAAAAATTGTTTATTTAATATTTTATGCCTACTATACTAATCTAGCCATTTCTCATTTTGGTTTCTCTTGGTTGCACCCCTGCATCTGAAAAAGAAAACCCATAGTCTGGCTATTACATGTTTAAAGTTTTACATTAAATCATTATAGCATTAAGTCAAAAAAAATTTTGCTCTCAATAATTTTTATCTGAGTTGAAATTCTCCACTTCCAACATTTTTGCATTTGATTCACTACTGGTTAGAAAAATTTCTTTTTTATAAGGGTGCCAGCCAACACAGAGTGATCAATGATTTACAATTTATTTACACATTTTCTCTATATGTCTCAATAACAAAAAAACCTTATATATGACTCAGGTATGTGGGTTTATATATCAAAGTCCCATGTTGGAAAGCCAAGCCTAGGAAAAAAATCCCATGTACTAGTTAAAACATGTTTACCCATGTAACATGAGCTGGAACTCACAAAATGCACTTCAAACTCAGTCAAGCCCGAGATTCAGGTCAGGTACCAACCTGAATTTGAATCCACTGTATAAGCCCCAGATTAAACACCTAATGAATAATATATAATGATGGCACATGAGAATTTATTTTAAATCCGGCTCACTAGCAAAGCGCAGAAGACAATGAGATTCAATATTAACTGCATTCTAACTTAACTAAAATATGCATACACATAGTTATACATGTGGAAGTGGAGAAGGAATTTGAACTATTCAACTAAGTTAGACAATTAAAATAGTTTAATATAAAGAATGAATTATATACATTATGACTTAATTATATACATTAATATGAACATGAATGGGCGGTCTGCCAAACGGTAGATAAATACAGATTGGAGTTTATGCAAAGGGTTCTCATATGCTCTTTTATTAACTAAATAGTATATATATATATATTAACACACATCTTTGGTGGGTACAATATTAAGATGCCTATCAATTATTAAAAAAAAAATTATAGAAGCTTGCCACTAACGCTTTGGTTTATGGTTCTGAAACGTGGTGACTAACATTATTTTGGGGAGTGTTCCGAGATTCATTATATATATAAGAAAACTATTTTTATGCCATTATGATCGGGAAAATAAATAAAATATATTTGAAAAATTATACTTGATTATATGAAAAAATACTTATTGAAAATTCATTTAATTAACATTTAAAGGACAGAACGCTTTATTTTCCCCAAGGCAACTAGATACTCTTAAATACAAAACTAACAAATTATGACGGTGGGATTATATAATAAGACCGAAATAACATTAATAATAAAACTAGTGATACTCGGCATTTTATATATATATTTAAGCAGAGCGCAATTTTAATATTAGAGTATTAAACTGGGTCATGAAGCAAAAGAAATAATAATACGCATGTATTTAAACTTATTATTATTATCTAGAAAGTTTAAGTGTTTCAATAACTAAGAATTACTTATAATTTTGCCAGCATCCAAGCATAATTTTATACTTTTTTTTAACCATCTAGGGCAACTCATAAAAGACATCTACTTTTTAATATGGCTCTTGAACACTACATAATTAAAAAAAAACAACTAATATCAAAGGGTAACCTTTTTTAGATCTCCATATATCAATTTTCAAGCTTAAAATTGCAATAACTCTATATCTATAATTAAAATATTTTATATGTAACAGCGTACAATAACTTGTTTTTCTATAAACCTTTTAGCCAGTTGATAATAAAAACAAATATTGTTTGAACGTAACAGTTTTCATTCAATTGTTTAAACTAAGATTTCTTTTCAGTTTTCTCGGTTGGAAATTAATCCAGACACATATATTTTATCAACCTTCCATTTCACCACTCTGTTAAATCAGGCAAAGACATGTCTAAACTGCAAAATATGTTACTATATACATAATTATTAAAAGTAAATGCTATTTAAAACAAACATAATAGCAATAGTTATAATTTTTTTAAATCATTAATAGTAAGAGATATTCTAATCTAAAAAAGTTAACTTTATAACAAATAATAAGTAAAAGACAAACCAATTATTAATTTATAAATAAATATATATTATTAATTATTCAAATAAATAGGTAATCTAGAAAAAAAAAATACAGAGAAGAAAAATAAAAATAAACAAAAATTAATGCAGCATATAATCTACTTAAGTAATTATAAGTTAGATAACTATAATAATATTTTAAAAATATATAATTTTTATATATTTATATAATTTTTATATTATTACAATTAAAATAATTTACATACTAAATTAATAGGTAATTTTATAAATAAAAAAGCAAGCAATATTATTGATTTATTTCTGCTGAGAACAGGTGCTTAATATCTCAATTGACTCATTTAGTTGAAACAGTTTGCTAGAGTATAAAGAGAGATCTTAAGAAACATCCAAACTAAATTATATTGTATTTGCTACTCATTAGATGCATCTTTCAAGTTTTATAGATTACAAAGCCATATTTTATATACTTTCAAAAAAACACAATAAAATAAATATTAGAATGGGTTGTTGCTGCTTTATTGGGAATACATAAAAAGTTCTAGCATTGAAAGTGATTGAGCAGAATCATAATCCATGAACTTTGAGTTCTACTGCCGTACAACTATGCTAAACACACAAGGCTATTATTTTTTAAAGAAAACTCTCACTAATACCAAAGATTGACATTGTTAATAATCAGAACCATAGAAACATGAATATTTTAGCATGATGCAGATGAGATGAAAACACTTTACTACAAAACAATCTAATATTTTACCATTGCAATATAAAAATAAAATTTTGGAAAAAAGACACTTATATATATATATATATATATAACAGTCATATTTATGTTGGCATGCAAAATACAAATATTTTTAAAAAAATAGTAATTATTTATTCTACAAATCAAGTTTTAAAGTATATGTAAAAACTCTAACCAGAAATTATTCATTTTACTTGATTAAATTTTTCAATTTATACTCCTATATGAATTTCTGTTAACTCAGAGTTTACATTGAAAATATTAAATATACGTTTAATGCACACTTAGTGCTGAGAGTCCTTGAAAAAGGAAATGTTATATTCAAATTAATACCACATGAAAAATACATAATTGTACATTTAAATGTGCATATTCTAAAATGCACTTAACTGGTCATAATTAGATTTTCTTTTTATCAGTGAGATTTTGATATTAATAAACCAGACCTTTTTAATTTTACATTACCCGCTATTATATTTGTGCAAACTATCTGAAGTTTTTTAGAATTAAAAACATGACCAAATGTTCTTTTCTGTTCCAAAAATACTCATGATATTCTAAGATCTATTTTAGATTTATTATATATGTATATTGTTTGATTCTTAAATTATTATTTGCTTGATTCATCAGAATAGACATAAAAGCAACTAGATTCCTAACATTCAATTGCATAAACTAACTGTGCATACTTTCTAATATTAATGTTGTCTTTACTATTAATAATTAATTGGTTTAAAATATCTGGAAATAAAAACTTACATTAGAGAATAAATTGAAAGAAGATTATGAAATTTATGCTTTCTGTTTAATTATGATTGCAAAAATAAAAAGTTAAGTTTCATTTCAAATGTATACATGCAGTACATATGAGTAATCATGATTCTATTGATGAGATTCCAAAAATGTAAAAGTCAAATCCATCTTATTGTATAGAAGTTTTACTTGGACTTTATAACAAGCTCAACTCTAGTAACATAACTCTCAATTGCTATAATGTTTACCTTGTTGAGATTCCAAAAATCATGATATGAAAAAATATTAAGTTGTGGAACTGTATTCAGTCAATGGCAACTATGATTATTTAATATTTTTTTTATAAATTTTTTATGATAACATTTTTTTCTAACATTTAGTGTGGACAGAGACAATATCATGGATTATCATTGAAGATATGGTTAGAGTTTTCTAACATTATTTTTTACAACATTTAATTGGAATTAAAAAGTTTGAACTTTTTCATAAAAAAAATTAAACAGAAAAATATGCAAATAGTATAGAAGTTTAAATGAGCAAACAGTTTAAACTTTGTGGCTAATGGTTTTAAAGTGCAAAATATAAAATGCGCTAACATACATAAGCACATAAAGCTGAAGACAAATAAAGAATTTTTTTAAAATATATATATATATATATATTTAATTATGTGGTGAAGTTTAAATAGTTTATTTAAAATAATATAAGAATAATCTTTAAAAATTAAAAAAAAATCAAATTCAGGAGATCACAAAATGTTTAACTATTGGAAGTGATAGAGTTGAACTGCAGTGCCATGGAGCTTTAGCTTTCTTTTGAGTCTGCCATTATTTACAACTGCATTAAACCATAAAAGCAAGCTAATTTTTGATTAATATTAACAAACTTTATATATATATTTACTAAGAGAATTTTAGATCCAGGAACAAACTTTTTTTGTTCAAGTCAATGTTATCATTAGAGATAAACATTGGAGAGTTTGAAAAGACTGTGTTCAAATTCTCTCTAATTACATATAACTTAAGTATATATATTGCATTTGTATTTAAAAATATTATTCAGTAAAAATTGTGATCTGTGTGATTGCTATTTAGAATCAAATGAAAATTTTTATTTTGGAGATAATTTTATAAAGAAAGGGACTGGTTATTATAATTTGCCATGTAAATGAATAATGATAATAAATCTATAGCATAAATTTATGATTTTGCACTATATTTTATAACTGTACTAGTAATTTTATTTTCAATAAACCCTACTTTTCTTTCATGATAGAATGTTATATATGATGAGGTTTAAAATTTTATATACTAACAAAAAGGTATTTCACCAAAAGTTTAGATTGTTTTAAAAGTTATATGTGAAAATAAAGTAATGAGTTGCTATCTATCACTTTGCTTCAAAAATAAATTGAAAAGAAATATTCATTTAAAAAGCTACTTTAATCACATATTGACTTCTTACTCATATTGCATGCAACTTGTTACCAAAAAGTATAAAAGAATATTTATCAATATTACCTTGTAGATATGACTGTTATAAATAGATTTAAGCATGCATTTTATTTTGTCTTCTGAATATAAACATATAAGTAAAAAGTAAATGGCTTTTAAATAGCCAAAAATCCGCTTTAATAGTCCCGATAAAACATTGAAAGAAATATTATTACTCAAAAGGACAGCTGTTGGATAATAAAAGTTTATAATGCTTTTTATTCTTTTGTTTATTTCTAGTAAAAATTAATTGATTTGACCATGGCATAGTAATTTTAAGGAAAATCCAAAACCTGTTTAAAACTTTAAAAAGTTCCAAAGTTTGAGCTGATTAGAATTCAAAATCCAAACGATAGACATGGCAGATAGATTAACAATTATACCATGAGCCTTTTGCCAATAAATTCAAAGATACAATAAAGAAACAAAAAAGAGAAAAGTAATTTAGAAAAAAAAAAAAGAAAAGAGTCACTAAAGATGATAAAATATATATTTTTCTTTATCATTATAAAAAATAAAAATAAATCATGGGTTTAAAACCTATAAATATGCAATATCTTGATACCACTGATAAAATTGATACGCCATAGCCAAAATAACTAATCATCCAGTTATTGTTTGATAAATTTGTATACAGCTATTTTTATTAGAGAATAAACAAAAAAAAAAAAAGAAAAACATTAAAAACTTTTATTATTCATCAGCCAGCACAATGAGCAATGATATGTCTTTCAATATTTTATAATGGGATAATTTGAAAGCTGCATTAATTTTACTTATATGCTTATATTTATAAGACAAAAGAAAATGATTGCTAAAATCTATTTACATTATATCATGTTTATAACATAGCACATATTATTAGATACATTTTTAAAAATATTTTTCGTTAACAAGTTGCACGAAACATGAAGAAGAAGATTTTATGATTAAGTAGCTTTCAAGAGGACAGAAAATTCTAAGTCATTTATTTTTAGCAGAAAGAAATTGTCTTTATATGTGAAATAAAGTTTTAAAATAAACAGGTTTTTAATTCTTTATTCAGCTACATTAAAGAAATAAAACTATTTAAAAACTTTAATAGCAGCAGCATTGCAAAAGATGGTTAGTTTTCTTATCTTTCTCTAAGTAATATTTAATAACAGTTCCAAAAATTTAGATAGATATTAAAATATGATCTATATGAAATTCATTATAAGAGTAATCTTTAAACAATAAAACAAATCAAATGTTTGTTGTTCAGGAAATCATGAAACATTTAAGTATTGGGAGTAACAGAGTTGAAGTCCCATATATTTAGTTCTTGAAACTACCACTCTACAAATGCATTAAACCATGAAACACAACCGACTTTCTAATTTAAATTAATATATTACAAATCAATATTATCATTTCTAAAAGATTATTATGCAAACTTGTGTTGGTTAAGATTGTTTTTTTTTTTTTTTGAGTCAAATGAAATTTTTTTAGAGTTTTATGAAGAATACAAATAGTTTTTACAATTTTACATATAATTAAATTATTATAAAATAGATACTGAAATTTTATTCAAATATTGTCAGAATTTTTATTTAAATTAAATTAAAAATGTAGATACATAAAGATCGCGTGCAATTTAAAAAAATTATAACTTTATTAGTATTAGTGATAGAAAAAAATCTGTAAAAAGTATTAGAAAGTTTAATGTATTTAGTTTAAAGTAAAATTATTTAGTAACTTTTCAACACAGTAATTGAATAATTTTTTGAAACTTTAAAAATACTTCTTTTTCAGAATCACATGACCCATGACTTCAACTGAAAAAAAAAACTAAACTGTGTCCTTTGGTTAGCTGAACTGAAATTTACTGTTGCTGTACAAAGAGAGTTTAGAACTGATTACAGTAAAGAACCATCTCATAAGAACTATATTGCCAAATGGATAAAAAATTCAAAGAAAAAGGCTCAATCCATGGTAAGTTAATGGTCTGGTAGGCATGTATAAATGAAGAAAGTGTATCATCCATAGAAAAATCCTTTAAGGTAAGTCCAAGAAAATCATTAAGACAATTAATACTAGATCTGAAGCTTTCAAAGTCCATTGTTCATAAGATTCTGTGAAAAATATTTTACATTTAATTGCATCAAATGTTTTTAGAAGAGGATTATCATGCATGGTGAAAATTCTGCCACCAGTTCAATGAAAAACTTGGCAATGATGATGCACATGTGAGTAGCTTAATGTTCTCTGATGAATCAACATTTCACATTAGTGGCAACATCAACAGGCATAATTTCTGAAAAATGAAAACCCAAATGAAACTGTTGAATGTGAAAAAGACTCTCTTAAAGTTAATGTGTGGTGTACTTTGGGAAAAAATCAAATCATAGGGCCCATTTATTTTGAAGATAAGATTATTAATGGTGACATCTACCTAGATATGCTGCAGAATTACTTTATTCCTTAGCTTGAACAATTAGAACTAAAAGAAGATACAGTATTTCAACAGGATGGAGCTCTTTGCCCCATTGTTCTGCATGTTAAACGGTTTCTAAATCAGCAATTTCCTAACAGATGGATTGGAAGAGATGGACTATTTTTTTGGCCTCCATGATCACCAGACTCGACTCCATTAGATTTTTTTTATTGGGGACATATGAAAATAATAGTGTATGCAACCAATCCTTGATAATTAGAAGAGTTGAAAGCTAAAGTAACTAATGTGATTTCAGGCATTACTGTAAATCAATTGGCAAATGTTTTTAGAGAATTACAAAATCATATTACCCTTTGTATTACTAATGATGGTAGGCATGTGAAAACTTAATAAAATACAATAAGATAACAACAAAAATATAGATTTTCTTATTTCCAATACATTCTGCATAAATTCTCTATTACAAATACTAATAAATTTATACTTTTTTTAAATTGCACACTGACTTTATAGATAGCCCATAATGTTTGCATAAAGTAAAAAACTTTATGTATATATACTTGTGATTAAATATAAACTTTAAACAAGTCAGTTTCAAATTTAAAGTAATTAAAAATGCCATATAGTGTAACAAGTCTCTAATATGTTACTATCTTCTTATCATCAGTTTATTCTCTTTTGGTACTAAGTTTCTATCATCAATTTATGGTTTTATGTTATTTCTATATTCATACTAATAATCTTATGCTTAATATACTATATCTTCTTGTCATGAGAAAATGTCAGGTGTGGTGTGATGTTATATCCTATCAGAAAAATCTATGTCCATTTGCCTCCATTGTTTTATATTTATGAAAAATAAAAAAGTCTCATCATTTCACATAGTGATGAATTGAAAAGGAATAACCATTAAAAATGATTGCTTAGGATTATTTTTTATTGTATAACCAATGCCAGTGTTATTCATTAAAAGTCTAAGATCATTAACAACAATGTTTAATAGGATTGAAATTTTTAAATTTTAAAAGTTTATTTCAAATATGAACACAATATTTTATTTATGTTTTAATTTTTCTTTTCCTATTTATTTTAACAATTTATCTACAGTTTTTTATTACATTATGTAAAGCAATCTATCTCCACTTTTTTGTTAATCCTATTAGTTTTAAATAAAAATTCATTTGCAATTGTCCTCACCTTATTGATATGTTTTTTAATAAGTTTTAATTCACAATTTTCTATAAATCCTTCCAGGATATTATGAATTTCATCACTTTAGATTAATTATTTTTTCTTCATCTCTATTAACTTTTTATAAAGTTCTATACTTATCACTATTACATTACTTTCTTCATCATCAAACACTTTAATTGTTCTTATCTTTTCTAAATATTTTTCTACTTCAGCCAAATATAAATAATAACATAATTCTAGTCTGCCTTTATTAAACTGAAGGTAAAATAAGATTTTAAAGCATATAATACAATTTACTGAAAATAGTTTTGTATAACATACTGATATAATTTACAGTTCAGAAGTTGACTATCATGTATATTTATCTAACATCTTATTTGACAATGAGATTAATAGAATACGTTCAAAGATTTAATTCACAAATAATTATTTATAATGCTTCTATTAAAATCATAGTATAAATAAATTTTGATCCAGAAAAATGTATTATTGAAAAAGTAACATCAAGCATCAAAAATAATAAGGTTAGATTAGATGGTCCAGCATAAAACACTTTGTAATCGTAATAAAAGAAATTACTCTTAATACATTCAAAGTGCGTAATATATCAACAGTAATGCCAATTAATAGTCACTCTTTAGCATAATTAGCAATACAGAAATAAAACATAACACATTAAAAATGTTATTATACAAAACATACAACATACTTAAAATCTGTTTTGTTTTGATAAGAAATTATTTATTATATTTACAAAAATTATTGTTTGGATTTGTATGAATGTATCATTAAAAATCATATTTACAAAAACAATAAAAACATTTCTATATTTACAAATTAAAAAAAAAATTGACCTAGAATACTTTCAATATGAAATGACCATGAAGTTCAGACTAGTCTAACATAAACTTAGATTTTTGAAAATCACTTCTCTTTAAAAAATAAAAAGTATTAAAATAATTAATGATTCATTAAAAATGCACACAAATTGCAATTTTCATTTTGGTTGAATTGATAGTAAAAGTGAAGAGGAATCCATAAAAATTGCAATGTTTTCAAAGTTTCAATTATAGCTACAGAAAGACAACTCATTCTGAAATTCCTAATTCTAAGGAATTTTTGGATTTATGACATTTTTTAATTTCAAGTATAAATTTTTCCTCTACTTATTATAAAGCCAAACTCTGTGAACGCTTTAAATACATTCATCTTACTATTTATACATTGTACACACTGGTATAAAAAAATAATATAATACTTTAAAATACGGAATATGATAGTATTTCTATCAGTACAAAATTTTTATGTAGCAATATAGTTAAAATAAAAAATTAAAACAATACTTTTGTTATTTTGTCTGGATAATAAAAGTTGTTGAAATAAAGGTATTTGAATTAAAGGTATTTTATCTGTAGTATTGTTCTAATTTCTTATGCAGAGTCTAGGTTCTCCAAGCTTTCCCTTATCAATGTATATTCATGTTTGCAATTTTAAATTTTTATTATTAATTTACGAAATCATAATTAGTGCTAAAATACATAAACAGATTTAAACAATGAATTATAACCCATTGATTTTAAAAAATATATATATTTTATAATATTCTCGAAATGTACTTTTTAGAAAAAAAAACATATAATAATTTATTTATTCTTATTCTTAAATATTTTTTTTAAACAGATGGATTTCATTTTATAAATTGATTTAGATCTAACTTGCAATTATCATTAGAAATTTCCCTTAAAACTCTTTTGTAATTAAATTAAAGAACTATTAAATTAAATTGAAAATTCAAATTATCATAAGTGAGATTAAAAAGATAAAAAAAACTTGCGAAATGATAAAACAGTTTGTGTTTTGTATCTTTTAAATAATTTTCTGATTACATTAGCAAATAAATTGAAAATAATTTTTTTTAATTAAAAGAAGAATCCGAACATGAGAGTTTCTATTAGTATTCGGTCATATTAAACGAGATTTTCAATTACATAAAATTGAAAACGATAATTAATGAGTCCTTATTTAATATGATTAGAATATAATTTTAACAAAAGAAATAATATTTATTAAAAATAAATAAAAGGTGTCTTAATTAGTCATTGTCTATTTCTTTTCACCACATACATATAATATTTTGAAAATATACTGGGATTTCTATGTAAAATACATTTTGGAAATTATCAACCATTATTGCAACATAAAATAATTATTTTTGGCTCATATATTTCACATGTTTCAGTTACCACAATCTACCAGCCTTATCAGGTAAGCTAAAGATCATAAAAATGCTTATTTTTATAATAATGTTATTGCAGAAAGCTCATATCTTATAAATCTAAAATACTTACATTTTATTTTAAAAGTCTGAAAATTGTTGCTATACATGATCACAATTTATATATCAAATGATCTATTTGAACACAATATAAATTGTGATTGTGTATATTAACAACTTTCATACTTTAAAATGAAATAAATTACTTTCAGTTAGTTATAAGTGAAACTGATATTGCTATGTTGTTATGGAGAACAAATATTTTGAATGAGAGCAATACATGTTAAGTTATGACAGTTTACTTTAATTAAAGAAGATGTGTATAAGCTTGGAATATTTATTTTACATTATACTAGAAAATTGTAAATACACTTTCATATATATATATATTACACTGTAAATTGGCTATTTTGAATTTGGAAATTATAAATTTTGTATTGGTTTTGATTAATTTAGTTTTTATAGTTAAGCAAGTGCATTTATCACTTTTATTTAGGTAAAGAGTATAGAATATAATTATTAGTATATTCCAATAGTCTCTCATATTAATATTTATAAGAAATATAATAATTATAAAGTATTCTGGAATAGCTTTATAAGCTGATTTTTATGGAGACTTTTGTAAATTTTTGTATGAAGAAAATATGCTCAATTTTTTTGCTATTTTTTTTATTATGAAATAAAATTGTTGCTTAGATAAAGCAAAAGAAATGCTACACACATACCATTAATAACTCAAAAATAGAAATAGGTAATAGAATTATAAACACAACATTACATTTTAATTATATGTAAAATCAAGTCATTAAATTTTATATGTGTGTATAAATACTTATGCATTTAAATGTAATAAAAATTAATCAATTTAGAATTTGTTTAAAAAATCAAAATATACTTAAGTAATAAATTATTTATTAAAAGTCAATTTAAAAAAGATGTTTAGAATAAATATCTGAGAAATTTGAAATTTTATGGTTATAAAAAATTTTGTAAAAGTATTTGTCTTGAAATCCGAAAATGAAAGTTTACCACTTTTGTTTTAAAAAAAAAAATCTTAACTTTAACATTTTGAGCAACTGAAACTATGGTGACCTGCCTAGAAAAACTCTGAAATCCCAATGTATGATGAAGAATATTAAGTCAGTTAGACACCATGTGATCATTGGTATAAAAGAAAAATTGTGAGAAAGTCAGACAGTCTACAAATATTTTTATTGCTTGTAGAGTCTCAACCAGTCCTAAAATTTTAAATAGCTATTTTGATTTTTATCAACCTGATGGCAGGCTGAAGTCTTAAATAAGCAGATGCTTGTTGAGCATCTGACTTTTCATCATTATTCCAGAGAGGAGAGATGAACTACAACAGAATAACCAAAAAATTACCATCCATTTTATTCAGAAAATTTTCTTTTCAAGAAATCTCATTTGTTATAGTCAACTACTAATATAAAAACAGACATATTGACTGATGGATTTCCTGTTTCATCATTATAATAATAACATAACTTACACTATGGCACATGCACTTTACAAATAGAATGCTATTTATAATGAATACTCTCCAAACACAAGATCATTAACAAATTGCTGGATTTTTATCAATTGCATAACGATGATAAACAGCTGATAAATTTGAGAAGAATTGTATTTCTACATTTTAAAACAAGTTGCTGGAAGTATTTTCCATAAATGATTATAAAAATAATTATTCTGTTCACTATACAATAGAATATTTATAAATCTAAAAAAGTGAATTCAATTTCAACTGCAGTTATAAAAGAGATCATATTTTAAAATAATATTTTTAAAATCAAATATGCTTCATACAACCTTGCTACATCAGAAACAAATTTTGATTTAAAAGTAATAAAGATAATTCTTGGTAATAGATAATAAACTTTCTTTATCACTGGTTGATCTTAATTATAAAAATAATAGAGTAAAGATCAAAAATGAATAAATTGTCTTTATATTTGGAATTAATAAAGTGCTGAATGCCCAAGATTTTCGATAAAATAAAATCTGTTTAAGGAATTAGACCGCTATTTATGATAAAACTAAAAATGTGTGTTTAATATCTAAAAATAATTTCATTAAGGATTATCCATGCATACTATGTGAATAACATTCAAAAAAGGATAATGGATTATTAAGAAATATTTTAAATGCTACTTATAAATTAATTATGGATCCTCCAAACAAATATAGAATATAATGAACTACCAAGTTATTATTGAGGTTTAAATAGATTATCTGGAATTAATAATCATATTAAACAGAATTTCACATTTTTACACTGCTCCAGAATGGATAATATTCTAAAAGTGAAATGAATAGTTCCATAAATTAAGTGGATTATTTGATATACTTTCTACTTTATTAGTCATTCATATTATAATGTTTTGTAAATGTCAATAAAGATTTTCTCAGATATTTCAGTATTCATGTATTTTATTAGATATTAGGATTACTGTTAAGGCTGAATAGGATTAAATGTATTTTATGTGAGGATTGAGTTGTACAAATGTTAGCAGTTATTGAATGTAAATTAAATGGTTATTATCTAATAAATAGTAATGCTTATGATTTCTTAATATTTGACCTCAAAGTGGAATTAACTATCCTTATGTAGATGTGTAAGTCTGTAAGCAATATTTTATATATAATTCATACTTATTAATATTAATTCTTATTGTTATCTAGTTTAGAATAAAGCAGCCTCATGATTTAAATGTACTTTGTGTTGATGAAGTAGGACTTTCCTGAAATTAAAGCCTAAAATTGAAACCAGAAGAGACCTTAAAGCAAAAGTAAATAAGCCCATTGTTGTAAATTATTATTTATGGCTGCAAAGCAATGATTTATACATGCATACTGTAAAAGACTGAATTTGTTTTCCTTATTTGCAAATAAAATTTATAAATGATTGATTGGTAAAATAAAGCAATTAAGAGTGTTTATAAGACATTTAACTTTTATTATTATAATAATCACTATCGATCAATAATAAATTGAGGATTATTTTATGAGATATTGATACAACCTATTTCTATAAATGTGTTTGTTTTACAACACAGTATAATAAAGCACTTGATAAATCCTAAATTCAAATTAGTTTAGGAAATAAGCAATAATATTTTATTAAAATGCATTATAAAATTTTTATTATTGTAGTTACTTGTTCTTGATTTTATATTATGTAATAAAATAGTTGTTAATTTTAAATATTTCTATCTGTCATTCTTGAATAAATATTTTCATTTCATTTACATTTACTACATTAACTCTTAAATTGTTATTTTCATTTAGATCCCGTTGGTAATTTATTTGGCCAAAATGCTATTTACAGTTATTGGACATAGCATGTGCCATCTCTTGGTCAATTTCTTCATTTTAGGTGTATTTTATAGAAAATTCAAAATTTAAAATTGTAGTTCTAAAAACGTTCACATATAGCATTATATTTTGAAAAAAAATTTTTTTTTCTTTGCTGGCTATTAGTGCTTAGACCAGTCTCTTTTCTCTGATTGGATGCCTGCAAATCTGGAAATTGTGTTGTAGGTATTTCTAAATGACAAAGTCAGAAACTAAATGAAGATGTTCTACACATTCGTAATTGATTTTAAAGAAAATAAATATATTTATTGTAATTTTTTACATTCATAAATAAGATTTTACATTACTTTATTGCAATATAAAGTTCGATTCAGACAATTTTAAATATTGCAAGAAAAATATGTTTGCAAAAGTAATCTCTTTTCAAGACTAGTTGTTGACACCTAACAACTGTAATTTGAATAATAGGCATTTCTAAAGAAATCAAAATAAAATCTTTTATGCATTCATATTTTGAAGTAAATAATTATATCTATCATAATTTTTTACATTCATAAATAAGATTTTACATTACTTTATTGAAATATAAAGTTTGATTTGAAAAATTTTAAATATTACAAAAAAAATATGTTTCGAGAAATGATTGATAATAAAAAACAATTATCGCTATCAACTGTGATTAGGCGTTTCTAAATGACAAATTCAGAATTGAAAATGAAATGTAGTACGCTTTCATATTTTGAAATAAATAATTATATCTATCAATTTTTTACATTCATAAATAAGATTTTACATTATTTTATCAAAATACAAAGTTTGGTTTGAAAAAATTTAAATATTATAAGAAAAATACAAGG
The DNA here is from genome assembly GCA_028023455.1 of Epiperipatus broadwayi. Lineage (NCBI taxonomy): Eukaryota > Metazoa > Onychophora > Udeonychophora > Euonychophora > Peripatidae > Epiperipatus > Epiperipatus broadwayi. The sequence continues at coordinate 597,996 of JAQFVV010006336.1, forward strand.
AAACAACTTGTTTGGGACTAGAAGCGTAGCAGCTTCTTTGAAGCAAAAAACAGTTTATTTAAAGTTATGTAAATTTAATTTAACAATTTTTTTCTTGTTTAATAAATTATTTGTTTTTAATAAAAAAAATATGTTTGGAGAAATGATCGATAATAAAAAACAATTATCGCTACCGACCATAATTAGGCATCTCTAAATGACAAATTCAGAACCAAAAATGAATATTTTAAAGTAAATAAGTATATCTATCATAATTTTTTACATTCATAAATAAGATTTTAAATTACTTTATTGAAATATAAAGTTTGATTCGAAAAATTTTAAATATTACAAAAAAAATAAGCTTGGGAAAAATTATAACTCTTCAGAAAAATAAATTACTTGACAGCTACAGACTGAATAATGACACCACAGATTGGTTGAAATATAATTCTTTTGTTTTGCCACTGGATATTTTTTAAATGTTTTTTTTTTATATTTTTCTTCAGTTATTAATATTATTTTTAATGTTTCATTACATTTAACCAATTTGAATCCACAATTATTTAATTTTTAGAAGCTGAATTAAAAAAATTCTGTATATTTTAGATTAATATTTTAACAATAGAAACTGACTGGAAATGAAACTGACAAATAATATTGTTTTCAGATTTAAGTAGTGGACCAATACAAAAATTAGACAAAGATTAAATAAGTTGAAGGAATCAGTTAAAGGGATAAAAGGTCATATTAGAAATATATGTTTACACATTAAAACTCTTCTGGATAAAATACAAATTATAGTAATGGTATCTGAAACATAAAATATTATTGGATAAAATGGTGTACATAAAACTTCTTTTATATTATCATATCCAATATCCATGCATTTATTAGTTTAATCCAGAGATAAAATTGTTATTTAACTCTTTTACTTACTTTTGCTAGTTATATTTTAACACATAGAATAAATTATTCTTAGTTAAAGTTTGGAAATAAAAATAATAATTGTAGAGATTTTGTTAAAGAAAACAAGAGTAAAAATATACAGATTATTATTATTGTTGTTAAAAAAACCCTGAAAAATTATTTCATTAAATATTTACAATTTTATTAGAATCTATAATAATTGCAAGTTGAAGTAAAAGAGATTTAGTGTAGATGCACTTTCTTTTTCTTGTCTCAACCAGGAATTGCAACCACCAGTGCATTTGTATGTATTTTTTAGCTATATTTTATGATTTTTATAATAATGGATGATCTTTTGAGTGTCTGTTATAATATATATATATATATATATATATATTATAACATTATTCCATGAAAAGCTTTATATATATATATATATATATATATATATATATATAAAGCTTTTCATGGATTAATGACAAAAAGCAGCTACCTTGTGCCTATAAGGTGGATAAGTAAACTTTAACTTTTTTAGGTAACTGTGTCACAACAAACTAACCAACTATCTAATAATAGTAAAAAATGGGTACTTATCTTTTCATAATTAGAAGATAATATAAAAATAAAAAAATACTCAAGCCCTCACATCTAGCAATTAGCAATTTTCTAGTGAGTAAGATCTTCTCCATCTCTTTCTTTTGGGAAGATGTTGGAGAGATGTCTGACATATAGTGATATTTTTAGACATTTTTATTTGGCTTTAATTATGGTATATTATAAATTAAAATGTATATGTCATAAATAAATATTTCAACAAGCCACAAACAAAATAAATATCCAAGGGCATTTGTAGTCTGGATCTATTGTAATAAATATATATGACCAGTTAGATGAAATCATTTTAAATTTATATATATATTATATTTAATGTTTTCATAGCTGTATGATGTAGATAAATTAATAGTTTTTGGACTGAATCATGTATTATTATCCATTACATACTGATATTTTGATGGACTAGCATCTGCCATTATCAAGGTTAATTGTTGAAAGAAAAATCATTAGATCTCATACAATAAGGTGACTCAGTGAAAGATAAAAAATGAGATTCATCTTGAAGTAGTTCAGCATTCACAATATGAAGCTTATCAAAATGTTTATTTCCCTCAGTTTTTTCACCTATTAAATTTAAATTAATATTAGATAAAATGAGAGGTTTCCACATAGCTGGAATACATTGTGCTTCATCAGCCCTATTTAAACCAGTAGGTCTCTCATCTCACACTGAGGTATGTTATTGTTTTAGATCTAATGATTTTTCTTTCAAAAGTTAACCTTGATAATGGCAGATGCTAGTCTGTTGAAATATCGGTATGTAATGGAAAATAATACATGGTTCAGCCCAAAAACTATTAATATATATATATATAGTACCACTAGTGAATAACTTTATATGTTTCATAATTTAAAAAAAAAAAAGATTAGTTTTAAGATTTTTAAAATGAAATTTTGCAAAAACAAAGATTGCATCATATTTTTCTTTTCAAATAAAAGTTCTTAGCAAGAGAGGGGAGAAATCTAAAATAGAATTAGAGAAAATTTTTTTCTCTTTCTCTTTGTAAAGAAAACTTTTATAATGTATAAAATTAGTCTGTAAAAAAATGTTTATAAAATTTTCAAAAATGTAATTAATTAGTTTATAAGATTGCTGATTAAATTGCATTAATTAAAAAACTGTAAACTATCTTATCAAGATCATTTACATGAATCTGAACAATGATTAAGATATGATCAGTTTGGATTATTATTCAGTTTGGACAGAATGCAGAATCCAAACAAGCAGAGATCCAGATATTCAGAAACTGTAAATGCAATAGTAAGACAGTAAATTACTGCTGTGGTCAACATCTATGAAAAAGTCATAGATCTAGTAACATGTGTTACTAGACAACTTTAGGATATTCAGATGGGCTCAGGCCCCAAAAACCCTCAACAAAAAGAAATTCAACTGAATCTTTCCAGAACTAATGCCCGTAACAATGCCTAGATTGCAAGTAAATGCTGTGGCAAACTCTCTCCCATTGTCAACACAAAGAATAAAAAACAAGCCCTGGAACCTACATGGAGACCAAAAAGTCAATCGGTTGGAAACTGACAATTATAAAAACCTACATAAAGATGCTTTAAATATATTCTGATCTCAGTCTATGCTCTTTATTTTAAATGAATAAACTTTAAATAAAAGATTATTATAAATATATCATAAAGTCATTTATATTTTTCTTATGTCAAATTTTTTATTGTGTTATTTTATATTATATTAAATATATGTGCGCATAAATAATTAAATATTAGTTTGCTTTAATTGGTATTTTGTCTATTTTCTCTTTCTCTCTTGTCACTGCATTACCAGTAAATTAGTGTAGAGTTATTTTATATGTTAAGTCAATATGCTGGATCCTAAGACAGTGTGAGCTAGTCATAATATATTTCAAGCACTGGATTGTGTGCCTGTTGTCTGAAGCATACTGATTATATAACTTATGATTGGCTGATTCCAGAGGTTGATCCTAAAAAATAAAATGCTTTGGGTGGTAGGGGTTTGAATCTAGCAGTCGAGGTGGGACACAGTCTGGAAATGTGATTGTGTTATACTTTGCATAGTTTGATCTGCATGGATATCATTGATGGCTCTGCTAACAATGGTATTCTTTTCTCTGCTTGCAGGGGTGACCATTTGTGTAATATTACAATATAAATTATGTTGAAAGGTGTTTAAACCCAGTTAAATAATCTTTTAAATGGACCCAGTTCAATATATATATATATATATAGTGACTTTTAGCTTTATCCATAGGGCTAATAGTTCAGTGATATAGTGGTTCAGTAATCAAATTTTGTAGTAAGTCAACTGTCTTATTGCTTAAAAATTACATGCTGATATATTCTTTGAGCCAAATTATAATAACTATTATAAAATTTAATAGTTTTAAATGTCATTTTAAAAAACCTGTGCATAATTTAAAATGTTTAATATTGCAGGGTATCATTACCCTGAAATTTAAGTGATTTAATTTTAAAAATATTAAGAGTAAAATTACCTTAATATTAATTATTAGTGTGTAAAATATTAAGAGTAAAACTACTTTAATATTAATTATTAGTGTGTTAAAGGTTAATATTAGAGTTAAAATATAAAGATAAGTTTAAATCTTTAATGTTAAAGTTATTAATATTTAAATTATTTATTAATAAAAGGCATTTTATTTAAATAACTTTTTAATGAGAATTATGCTTTATTTAATGATAGTTATAATAAAAATTTATTTATTTAAATAATTTTTAAATTAGTTATTAAAAAGTTAAATAATTAATTATATGAGTTAAGTTATTTATTTTCAAGTAAAAGAATGCACTGCTGTATGAGCACACAAGCAATGTACATTTTATTTCAACTTCCTTGTTAACAGAATGTTAACAATTATTTTCAGATATTTTTATTTTAAAATATTGCCTAAAATATTCTGGGAGTTTAAATCAAGTAATATAAATATGTTTAAAAGAATAATATAAAATAATGTTTTATTCAAAATAATGTAATATGTTATGTAATATTTTGTTTTATTTTGATTATAATACATTCTTACTTTTCTAAATAACTTATTTTAAAGTTGTGATAATAATTAATATCTAAACAAGATAATTAGATTAGGTTAATTTTAATATTTCCCAGAATACTAATTAATTTTTAAAGTCTAATAACTACAGGCCAAAAGTTGATAGACTAAATATTAATTTCATTTATTAAAACTCAGTCACATGACATAGCTTATATATAGAACTAGTAAAGATGATAACATACTCAGTTACTTCCTTGTTCATTTAATTGTTAAATTTTTATTAAGTTTTAATTGCTTTTAATAAATTTTTGTTTTTTTTAAAAGCAAAATATGAATTGCTAATTTAATTCATTAAAGCTCAGAAGATTTAAACTGAAACTACTAAAACTTAAAATTTGCATTACAAGAAAGTATGACTGGAAAGTCAACAAAATCTTTACTAATGATTACATTCTTATGTGACTTAAGGGTTTTGAGGAATTTATATATGAGTCAGCATTGTATCATAAGAAATTTTATTGATTCTAACTTACTTATTACAAATAGACATTTTCAGAAGTTAAATTTATTACATATAGGAATATTAAGACTGATGAAAACATTAAACTATTTAAATACTAGTGAGCAGTTTTTATTTAAGAGAAAAATATTTTTACTTAAATATCTGCACTTCAAAAGGAGGTTTTCTCTAGATTTATTATTTTAGAAGTGATGGACTATTGAATTATAGATTGTAGAACCTGTCTATGGATAGTAAGAATTTATTAGTATTTTTAGTGAATTTAATTATATTGTAACATGAAAATAATTAATTTAATCCAAATTATATTTCCTTGAATTATTAAAATGTATTTTAAATATACATTAAGAATAAATGTCTTTTTAAACTTATTATAATATGTATTGTTATGAACTTTAAGCATCAATTTAAAAAATGATAACACATATATTGAAATATAAATTATTTTAAACACTATTACATTTAAAAAAAAAAGTTGTCTTTTGTTTTCTAATATTAACATAAATGGAGTAAAAATTCTTGTCCACTGGATATTGTTGTCATATATAATTCAACAAAAATAAGGAAAAACACTTTTCTGAATTAATAACATTAAAGTTATTGACTTCTGTTACTTCATGGAAGTTTATTTAATTATGACATGCAATTAAAAGACAATAACCCTGGATATTTAATGAATAGAATATTCAGACATTATTATTATCTTTGAATTATATTTTTAAAACATGAATGCTCTTAAATTAATTTTATTCAAGCATTATAATATTACCCTGCTTTTATTATAAATGTTTGCTCATTTCTTTATCATTATTGTGAATCCAGAAGACTGCTCTACTATAGAATATATTATTTTTTTCAAAGGAATAAATACTCCTCAAATTTTATCATCAATATATGCTTTCCAAAAGATAAAAATAAATAATATAATATTATATAGAAAAGTTAAAGATGCAATGGTATTTGTATTTATTTTGAAATATATTTCATGAAAGATAAAAGGCCATAAATATTTTCTTATGCTAGTGTTACATGGAAATTTATTGCTAGTGTTTATTTTAAGATGTTTTATGCATAGTTTGAATTTTGCTGTGTTTATATAGATTGGAGAAATCTTCAATGTTTTCAGAAAGAAATTTACAGTGACTGTATTCTGTTAAATGGTTGAAACACTAAGAATGAATGACTTTTATTTTTATTTTACTTGGTAATAAGGTATAGTTTTAAGTCTCAATATTTATGATGCTGCATTATGCTATATATTTTTTTATTTAATTTTATGCATTGTTCTTGTGTATAATTTTATAAAGTATTTATAAGCTGCATTTGTCCAAAAGTTCACAGAATATTTCCATTTTATTATGTTGCATTTTAAAAGTGTTATGTTGAATCACTTTTTATTATGTTATTTAGTTGAATGCGTATGCTTATGATAAACAATAGAAGATGCTCTATATTTTATTGGCTATTTTTTACACCATAATTTATTTTATTAAATAATATTTGGCAATAATTATTTACATTATAAACTTTACACATTAGTTTGTTATTGTATAATTTAAGAAATTGGGCTTTAGTCTCTCTTGGTTTTTAATATATACTTCTATCTTGCCAGTGTTTTCAGAGATTGTGACTCTGTCTCTCCTATCTTATGACATTTTCTATGAATTATATCATTCTTTATCTCATATTTAAGTATAAAATGCTTTATTTAAGACAAATATTAGTATTTTTATTGTATTTTGATGATTTATTATCATAGTTACATGTATAGCAATAGAGTCCTAGCTTATAAATTGCTCTCAGATGTAATGTTTTATTCATTGAATTGATGACATCATCTGATTTTTGCCCAAAATGTGAATTTATGTATCATATATTTTTTATAAAGACCAGTTTATCTTATTGCCATGACTTTAGCCTGGCAATCAATCTATTTTATAGTGCTGATGTATATCATTTTATTTTCAGCTGCATTCTTGGTAAATAAGTGTAGGATGTTATTAATTTGATGTGTAAATCTTGTTGCTGTGCTTTTCCAGTATTTCAGGATGTAAACCAAATAAGCATTTAATTTAAAAATTAAAATTATATTTTTGGCATCAATAAATAATATGCATCTCCTTAATCAGTTATTTCACTGCTGGATTAGTAAGTGGTATTTGAAAAGTAGTAAATACATTCAAATGGGATAATATAATGGAATGGTTGTGTTGTAAGATTAGTAAGTTATTATAATATTAATATTGCAGAAAGTTTCATGAAGCAATTAATAATGGTTTTATTTACTATTTATTTACTATTTTTATACATTTATCTGTAAACTATACAGTTAAACTTTTAACTTTGTGGTGGATTGTATAATAGGAGATTTAAATGATTTACACTTATAATATTATCAATATTAAAGTTTTGTATGTTAAGTGTCTTTATTGTAAAAATAAATGTTATTTTTATCATTAATTTTCTTTTGATTATTTATCATTATTCACACATATATTATTCACAAATCTAAATATTACAAAGTTTATTATAATTTTTTTTCTTAATTGGATGTGTTGAGAGTATAATAACATATTTTATCTGACATAAAAATCACTTTATGAAATTGCATTTCATATGTAAAGAAAGCATCTAAGAAATTGATTATTTTATATGGTCATTATTAAAGGATCACTATAATAAATATGATGTGTTAACATATCATGATTTTGTATTAAAATCATTTTATTTCATTTAGAAAAGTATTTTGATTATTTATCATAAATTTAAATGATAGAATTGAATTGATTAATTTAAGTTCAAAAGTAATTGTATAGGATGTATTAGTGTTATTTTCAGTGGCCATAAAATTCTATATTCACTCATTATATCTAAATGCTCTCCTAGTAAATTATTTTATTCCAAATTAAGAATGTGTCATGTTTATTTTTAATAATTAAAATTATTATTGTTATAGTAATCTTAGGGAAATATTATCTTAAGAGTAAGAATATATCTCACTATGAAATTACCAGGATCCCATTCTTTATGTAATAGTCATAAATTTAAATGAAACGAAGAAAGCTCCCATTAATTAAACTGCAGTTTAAGAGAACATTGAGATATTAATTTATGGAAGAATATTAAAAAAAGATTTTATTTTAAAGATTTTTTATTTATTTATGTTTTTATATCACTGTTTGATTGTGGGTAACATGTTAGTAGGATATCTGTCATGGTTGTTAGATAGCCTATGATTGGAAAAGGTGTTGTAGGTGGAATTTTAAATATAACCTAACCCTATAATGATGTATGCTTCTGATAATAAGATCGATAATAATTATAAGAGTGATTATAAAAAGTTTCCTCCTCTTAAATTTTACTAAATGTAGCATTTTGCTTTAATAAAACTTAGTCATTATTGTTATTCTTTACTCTTATTGTTCTTATTATCATAACATAAGATATTTAGAACCCTTCTGAGCTTAGCCCACAGTACTATTATTTTTAGATATTATCCACAATCGATCATTAACACTATCTGTACATTGATTGGGTCATTTGATCATTTTTCTTAGATTATAATTCTGCCTTGCCCAATGTGTTGGCTGTTCACTTGGTGAAGAGTTCCAGTTAAGAGTCATGGTTATGTGTTGCAGCTGACTTATCTGCTGATGATCATTAACTTTTTAGGTTAAAATATATAAAGTGCTACCAATATTACTTAAACAGCATATTTTTATATGATAGGATGAAATTAAGCCCAACAGTGTTTTTTAACATTTTGTTAAATATATTCTAAACAAAAACATATAATAAAGTCTTTTTTTGCAAAGTTTAATTATGGACTCTCTCTCTATATTTTTCATAAGCTCAGCACATAACTATATATATATATATATATATATAATTATGGACTCTCTCTCTATATTTTTCATAAGCTCAGCACATAACTATTACCACAAATTGATTCATGCTCATTATTCTAAATATAGCTTTTGTTTCCTTTTTATTGCTTATCTGATTTCCTTAATATTTTAACATTACTGTACTATTTCAATTATATAGTATTTAATATTCCAGTCAGCTAATTTTTTTAATAATTTTTTTTTTTTGGATATTTATTTTTATTCCATATTGTGCCAGGCATTATCAAATGGCCTTGCACAAAGTCTGTATTAAGCACAACAAATATAAAAATGTGCTAGATTAAAAAGAAGTTGAGTCTGAGAATTAAAATACCCACACACACCAATTTAAAGTAATATGAAATTGACATGCAAAATATTGTATAATAAACTCATGTGTTTTTTTTCCTTTTTGTATATTTTTTATGATATGTCATTATATGTATTTGCTTTTTTTTATTTTCCAACATACTTGTATATTTTTTTAATTACTTTTCTAAAGATTGTAATTTATTCCATAAGCAAATAATGTTAATTGCTTTTGCAAAAATCTGATCAAAAGCAAAATGTTTGATAATGCTATAATTAAAATGTTATCTTTTCTTTTTTTGTATATAAAGTAGAAATTCTTTTGAATAAAAATAGCTGTAATCAAGTGGTCTGGGCAGTCAAAATGGAAACCATTATGACAAACTTAAAATGTAGAATTTAATCGGAAAAATATAAAGGAATGTTTATAATCTAAGTGATAAGCTAAATTAAAAGGATTGGCTGGTTCATTCTTCTCAGAGGGATATCTGAATTGGTTTTTATTAGTGGTATTGATAGTGCTGTGGGATTCATTCTTTCTTTGGCAGTCATTCTGGGCAAGTCATTCACTACTTTGGCTCCAGAATTGGTAAATCATCTAGCCATTTGGATTAATTTACAGCAGATATTTTCTAAGAACAAATCCATTGTACAGTTCTTTTAAGAACTAATGATTTTTTAAGATTTAATGAACCAGTCAAGATAGCAAATGAACATTGAATAAAAATTATTATCATATACAAACAGAGGAAAATATGAAGCAATCTACCAGAGAGTCCAGTAAAATGACTGTGGGGTAGACAACCAGCCAGTGCACCACCCTTTCTCTGTCCCAAGCCACCAAGATGTGACCACGCCAGTTCCAGCTGCCCACGATGATGACAAATGCCACCTTGCCTATACCTAAATAGATGAAATCCTCACTGCACAGCCAGTTGACTTGAAGCCCACTCAGAGCCCAGAGGAGAAGAATGAAGATGCTGACATACGTTTATTTTAAGATATTTTATTAATATTGAAATAATTAACTTTGATATTTCCGATTCAATATATTATTATTTTTTATTATTATTAATCATTTAAAAAAGAGAGCATTGTCTCTCGCATATGTATATTGAATTTACGGTTATTACGGGCATAAATGATAAAGCTTTTACTTAAATCTTTTGAGTCAATTTTTCTATTTCAAATTCTAGTATTTTCAACAAAGGTTGCAATGAGATTCTTTTTTTGTTGCTCTTCATTTTCCTCTTGTTGTTACTCCTGAAATGTATATATATGCGTACATACCTTATAATATTCGGTAAATACGATATCTCATGTTGAATATCTAAAAATGTATTTAACCGTATATGCTTTTTAAGTTATTTTTTGTCACTGCTGCACCTCATGATGCGTGTAGGAAGAGATTGATCTATTATAGATTCCCTGTAAGCAAGACCTCGAATAACTTTATATTTAAAATAGTAGTAAGTGTATAATTGTGCTGCACATATATACATGTATAGGAATTTATCTATAGCAAAAAGGAAATAGATACAGTACTTCATGTTGCATACTATATAGTATCTAAACTAACACAACCTTATTGACATGTTGAAAAATATGAAATTAGTGAAATATTTCATAATGCAAATATACGTATGCATAGTTCTTTTTATTATTATTTTTGCTATCAATAAAAAGGTTTTAAAGTCATCAGTAAAAGCGTATGCCTGTATGACCAAAAATCTCATATCTGTATATCAAATCACACAAAGTAAAATTTATTTCTACAGGATAAAAAGAGCTCAGATCACTTCCATTACTTATAAAACATTGTAAATAGCTTTAGGGATTTATTGTTTTTCTTATTTAAAATTATATTTTATCTATTTCAATGCCTCGAATATATATATGGGTTTGTGATCATTAATTATTTAGTATTTTTTTATTATATCATCATTAGTATGAAACAGTGGTGGGTATTTGGGATTAAATAAATATTTAATCATAATATTAAAGTTGTTTCGTTTTCATATTATTATTTATATTGATAAAAATGTGTTATTTCCTTAACAACCACGTACCTGTAATAATCATTTAACTTACCCATTTGAAGACCCTAGATGTAGAGTGACTGAGCTAGCCACAAGGGATATCACTTTACCGGGGTGTTAAATATTATTCTCATGCTCCGTTGAACTTTTGGTATTGCACACCCTTCTAGGAGGGGGAAAAATTAATTTTTTTGATTCTTTTCTAGAAGTGGTGTGCAAAAGTCTATTTTGTAAACAGATTTTTCAAAGGTGTGTACTTGCCCATTGTTCTAAATATTCAGGCATTCAAATAAGATATCAACTAAACGGTGTTTTTAACTGGAAGATTCCTGTCAATCCACTCTTTCTATCAATTTAGCTGGAAGTACCAAAATATATGAGTACAGACAATCGGCTAAATTGATATCCAGTTCTTTATCTGTTGAATCTTGGTCACTTCATGCTCAGTGCAATATTAGGAAAAGAATTCTGCAGGGAGTATGGCCTGGTACAATATATAATTCATGATTTATTCATCAATTTCTGAAGCTCAATTTTATTAATCAGATATCATATCTGGAAAAAAACCTGCTATGTTGAATCATCCTTGTAATATATTAGGTGTCTCTTTTTTGCTAATCAAGAGTATACTTTATAATTATATATATAATAAAATAAATTATAGGAAGTTTACCATGATTCATTTCGTATTTATTTGTAACATATATTGAGTGTAATTTATGTCGATTTTAAATACACACACATATCTAAATCCCTAGTCGAAATTAAATTACAAATCCACAAATAATTTAATTGTGAATTGCGTACTTTGTTTATTATATCAACTAAAAAATTTAATATTTACACAGTTATATGGTGAAAATAAAGTCTTATTTGGCTTATGCCGGTACTATTTGTTTTAATTTCCAATGTTTTGATGAAATAACATTCATTCTTGTCATGGTGAATATCATAATGAAGAATTATTACATCTTAAATAATAACGAAATTGAGTATAATATAGATATATATATATTTGATATATTTGATGGTTGATCATTCAGAATAGGCGAATTAACAAATTTTTTGTTACTTTTTTCTGTTTTACAATTAATTAATTCCAAGCTGATTTTACAAGAAAAAAATAAAATAAATGGCCTCCATAAGGCTGGATAGAGCACATTGTACTTCAGATTTATTTAAACCACCCAGTCTTTTCAATATTTCAATAGACTCTGTCATAATTCATACTTCTCAAAATTCGCTAGTATTATGAAAATCAGGTGTTTTGACCAATTTCTAAAAAAATGCGTTATTAAAGCTGATGTTATCAACTTTTGATTGAAGGTATTTTTATGCTCTTTAACTTTGACATTAATAAGTCTATTTGATTGACTTTCATAGCTTCTTGGGTATTGTGAAAATAAAATTTTATAAATATTTTTTATTCTAAAAGTATTCGGTCTTTAGGCTTATGGAAAACAATCAATATTTTTGCTAGTAGAAAAGATAGTCTTAATATTGAAATTAGATAATCTTCTAATTGATCTTATCAGTCATTCCTTTAATATAAGATAAATCAACTTTGCAACTAATTTGTTGTCAGCTTTATCCTATTTTTTCTTCTTACTATTAATATTATGTAAAGATTTATATATAATCTAACCATTAGAGAGTGAAATATTTATAGTTAGTGCTATCTCTTGGGCAAGATTATATCTATAAGACAAACTATATGTTCTTATATAAAAAAAAAAAATTGCCAAGGAAAAAATATGAATAGGATGATGATGAAAATTAAAATTAAGATATCTGTTGCATGGCTAGTTTTCTATAAACATGCATTAATAATGAGTCATCAGGTTCTCTAGCGATTGAAACACCTAGAAAAAAAGTGTATTGTTATTTTCAACTTCCATGGTAAACTTAATATTAGGATATCTATCTATCTATCTATCTATCTATCTATCTATCTATCTATCTATCTATCTATCTATCTATCTATCTATCTATCTATCTATCTATCTATCTATCCATCCATCCATCCATCCATCCATCCATCCATCCATCCATCCATCCATCTATCTACCTATCTATCTATCTATCTATCTATCTATCTATCTATCTATCTATCTATCTATCTATCTATCTATCCATCTATCTGCCTGTCTGTCTATCTATCTATCTATCTGTCTATCCACCTATCTGCTTGCCTACCTGTCTATCTATCTATCTATCTATCCATCCATCCATCCATCCATCCATCCATCCATCCATCCATCCATCCATCCATCCATCCATCCATCCATCCATCCATCCATCCATCCATCCATCCATCCATCCATCCATCTATCTATCTATCTATCTATCTATCTATCTATCTATCTATCTATCTATCTATCTATCTATCTATCTATCTAATTAACTACATAATATAAATATGCTAAAAATATTTTATACACATAGGTTAAATAATTATTCATCTGGAATGGTAAATAATGCAATTAATATGCAAGTATTTTATTATCAAAATATCTGGAAACTTTTTGACTTTGATACATATTATTTACATAATATATTCTTATATGAATAAAATCTTTAAGAAATGTTTTAAATACAAATATTGCTTCTTACTATTTGAAATTAATTGACATATCTTTTTCCAATAACAATTAATAATATTAATAATAATTGTTTGCCTACTGTTAGTTATATTAGGATTTAATTTTTTTTTTTATTTGTAATATATTAAAATATAAGATTTGTTAGCACATACAATTTTTTAATTACTTTTTTAATTAACAAATTATAATTATTAAACATTATTAGTTGAAACTATTGATAATAACAAAAAATAATATGATAAATATTACAAATTTGATGATGAAGTAAAATTGTTCATGTTAAATGGAATATTCATTCATTTATTGTAGTTAGAATATATATATAATTTTATACGATTATTTTTGGAATATTGTGTGTGTAGCATTAAAATAACTAAAAGAAGCAGACATTACAATACAATACCAAGTACTTTCTTCACAGTTTCTTTTTTCTCAAATCATTTGAATGTCTGTGAGATTTAAAATCGTTATTTTTTCTTTTGTTATTTCATCTTCAATCTCAACCTCTATTGGTTGAGAAGTTTTAGAAAATATTTTGGGTCTCCAATAGCTTTTTCCAAATGTATATAATTCTAAAATGAAAATATGATTGCACAAAACTTACCATTGTCAAAAATTAGTATGGTAAGATGTTGATGACTTAAAACGCTAATGAAAATTGATCTTATATCATTATTACTGACTGAAAACAGTAAGACTAAAAAAAAAAAAAAAAATGGAAAAGAGAATGAGAGAAAAAAAAAACAGTGTTAAAAGGATTGCTTGTAAAGAAAAATATTGCATCCTAGTAGCATAAGAAGATACTTCTAGCGAAACACTGCTTATTGACAATTTACATTTACTTTATATATTTCAGCATCATCACCTATTGTCATACATGTACGTTGGAATCTTGAGTTCAGTATCAAACTAAACACGATATACTTTTAATAATTAAATGAAAAAGAATTAATCAGCTAAAAAAAAGTAGCATCAGAAAAAAATTAAAGGTAATACTTTTTTTTTCAAGAATTAATAATTTAATAAACTCATTTTCACATGAAATGTAAAAAAAAAAAAAAATCCTCATAAAATCCAGTTAGAATAAAACATAATTTAAAATCACAATTTTAATTAATAAACAGCAAATGCTTACAATTATAGAAACTACTACAATCACCCAGTAATGATTATCTTAAAAAAAAAAAAAAAGAAAAAAAAAAGAGAGAAAGATTTAAAGTTGTAAAAGTAACAGCTGTTATAAATACATTTATTCCCTACAGAGAAATAAAACCACTACTAGTCAGCAAGTTAAAAATTAGAAACCATTAGAGAACTTTATTAGATTTAACTATTTAAAACCATTAATTGAAGTCAAGAAAATGATATTTAAAAAATTAAAATTCTGTTTAAATATGAAACTTTCATTACCATGCTGACAAATATAATCCAATTTACTATCAAATTAAGTCAATGTGCTAGAAGACATTGATCGAAAATATGTGCGCGTTAAACTGGTTTCTGCATATATAAAATGTTTTTATAAATTTGCTTATTTTTTTTTTTCCATGTGTCATAGCATCGGTCGGGAAACGCTTGATTAAATTTACTTTTTTTTTCTTCCATATGTCATAGCATCGGCCGGGACGCGAACCCACACCCGTCTGCAACCAACTAGTTGCTTGCAAGGCGGGTGCGATGACCTCTCGGCTAACAACGCTTGAGTAAAATCTATAAAAGACTATTTTCAGATAAATTTATTTGTTAATTTTTTCATTTATTTTGAAAAAGAAATTCAAGTGTTCTTGAATTATTTCACAATTTTTAGAATATCCCCATCAATTAGAGAAACAATGTACATAAAACATTTATCTGAGACAATAAAACCAATTACTCAAGGCTTTAATAGGTTTTAAAATGAAGATAACCCTTAAGCTATCTACAATCTCAATCTGTAGTCAAGGTAAACTCCTTTATTGTTTAAGAGGTTGTATTGACTACAGGTTGAGATTGGTGATAGCTTAAAGGTTGATTGTTAACATTTATCTGAAATATTTTCCCTTTTTATTATCAGTAGTTTTCAAATTTTGTCACAAACATTCATGTTTCTAATTATAATTATACAAAAAAAAAAAAAAATACACAAAATACTTAGTATGATAGTAAAAGTTTATAATTTCTAAAGTATTTTTTTTTATTCATCAATCAAATCTTTTATAATTTGAAGAAAAAAAATGTTAAGAAAAGCTTTCCAAAAATGAAATATGACCAATTTTTGGAAAAATGTTAGTACTTCTCATTTTAGCAAAAAAAAATTGAATTGTAGTTTTATAGATGACACAAAAACTTTATCATTGAAAAAATAAATCTCTTTTTATACAAAAAATAAATTAACATTCATTGTAGAATGTCATCTTTAAAATATGTCATTAATCAAAAATTCTGGTCATAAATTTAGTTTTCTTTGGTCAAGATATTCATAAACACACAAGTAATATAAACAATAATAAATAAATGAGAGTACATTTGGTTGTAAAGATACATTTGGAATAATTTTTGTCAGAAATAATATTTTTCTGGCATTTAATGTAGGAATTATAGATACATTTTTTAAATCAAAGTAAAAATAATCAATTGGTTTGTTTTTAGGGAATTCACATGAAGTTCAAGCACAAACTGTATTGGACTTGTGCCACAATCCATGATCTTTGAGTCAGCCATTCTATCATTGTAATACATTATACAGACAACTTATTCATTGTTGGACCAAACATGTTTTGCATCAGGGACTTTAATACACTTTGCAGCTTTATAAACTTGAGCAATCAATGATCAATAGATGGTAGTGCTAGCTAGTGAGAAGTAATGAATTTGTATATTTATATTCAGAATCCACATTTTATACTATACTAGATAATGGCTTGATATTTAAACACCATAATGTTACAAACATGAGCCAATTTTATTGTATAAGTTATATATTAGATTCCCCACCACTACCAAAATGACTATTTTAGTGATTTTGTTATAAGATGTATGTAGTCAACTTTGACCATTTGCAAAGAAGGTATATACCAAACAAAGCATTATGTGACTATTTATTTTTAACATTTGCATAAAGTTATTGACTCTAAAGCATAAGTAGCAATGAATACAAGTTAATAGCATTAAATTAGATGAATGCTGAACATGTATGTGTAAATATAATTCTAATGCTACCCACTATGAAAGACAATAGTTTGAAATTATTCTGACTATTTAATTAGAAATACCATAAATTAACATATCATTCAGTTAATGATATTGAAACAGTGCTTTGCAGATCTCCGTTTCACCTTTTCTCACCTATTTCCTACCCTCATACCTTAGCTTGAACCCCAATCTATCATAGTGTGTCTGCAATATGCTTATATACCGAAAATCCTGCCTAATTTTAAACCATGAGCACAATGCTCATATTATATATATAACTTATTCCCAAATAAAATAAAAGATTATAGATTATGTATATGTTCACATAATTTTGATTTATTAAAAAGTAGGTTGTATAAGTCGTAATTGCGGACACGCTATGATATGCATTTTAAAACATATCAAAATTATAAATTGTTAAAGTTATTTTGTTTGAATCTATTTACAAATATATTACCGTCATAATATATTTTGATTTAAAATAAAACTCATTTAGTAAATATTCGTTTAGTAAATAGATTCAAATATTGCAATTTAAAAGTAAAATAATTTTTGTTTAATTTAATAAAAGTCATTCCAAATATTTCTGTTAAAATAAATGAGGCACAATAGTTTAATTAGTTAATGTTATATAAGTTTATCTAAAAACAGCAGATGTCCACTTAAGGTTTTCTTTACTTAGTAAAAGTAATTTTTAATTAAATCTAGTTTGTAATTCGAATGTCGACAGGGAAATTAACAAAAGAAATTAATTAATGTTGAATTCCTTTAGACATTCGGATGATTTAATTACAGCTGATAAGTCCGATATATTTTTGTAATGCTCCAGGGCAGTTCTATTGTTAAAGTCTACTATAAAAAGAAGGGTTTTCTTTTGTTCTCCATTCTAATATTTCTAAGAGAAATCATTCTGAGGTCTAATGTTTCTAACCAAAATTATTGTAGTAATTTGTAAATCTTGACATGACTGAGTAGAGTGCAAGAAGACTATTTCTCTCCGGAATGGTCATATGCTGCTGTAGACCATCGGAAGTTATCACACAAGGAACCCCGGAACTGCTGCTGCTGCAAAAATATGAATATTCCAGATTTTGCTGCTGAATTATAAAACCTGCCAAACATCTACCTGCAAATGTGTCTCCAGAGGTAACCTAAATTAACCCAAGAACTCTTGTGATTCCTAACTAACATGCTATAGCTATTTTAAATTGTTTTCTGATATTTCACATAACTTCATTATGTATTCCTTTAACATGTTTAAATATACTCAACATTTTGCTCTCTATCCTTGGGTTAATATTTTCTATTGATTAAGCTTTCTGTTATTTTATTATGATAATGTGTCAGAATCATCTTTGACCGAGCGAATTATTCCCTTTGATGAAAATAAGACACCACTATGAAGGCATATTTTAAATTTCTAAATAATTTTCCAATTTTATTATCTTGCAAATCACTCGTTCGAGGGTGATTCTTTTCCTTAATATATAATATAATCACATAGTTTAAAATCTACATGTTATTGATTTTAATCTAATATGAGAGTATGTGCGAGGTCAATGATTAAATGTGTCCCCTAATGCATGATTGTGTATATAAATCTATACTTACTTTTCAAACCCACAAGCATGCATTTTCCTATTTTAATTACCGTGTTCTACTTTAATTACAAAGTTCATCATTGACGTCGAGAATGTGCGGACCCTTTTAAATGAATTTCGGGGAATTTGATTGGGCATTTCTCTTAATCCAAGTAAAACCCATTCAGTATGTTTTATATACACTAATCTTGTATTGCTGGTAAGTGAATTGGTTGTTGAGACTGCTTTGTTTTATTTTTCCAAGGATTCTTTACATGGCCAAGTCCATCTCTTCGCTTATTGCAGTTTCCAGGCAGAGTGTGTCTATAAATGACACACCTGGGAATTAAACGCAATCATCACCCAGTCGCTAAGTTTCAGCTGTTCATAAAATACTTTCCTATGGGTTAGCGGCGAGATGCCCTCCGTAATCATTCCAAATATTCCATTATTGTTTTATTTTATATTTATTTTACAAAGCATCCGTGACTTAAACGTGTCACACCCTCCAACTTTAATAAATTCATTTTCAGCAATACTGACCTCCCAATGTAACTTTATTATTATTATCGAATAAATGCTTTGATCACATTCCCACTTTGTTGCTTAGTAAGCTTTTGTCCGTGCTATTCTCAAAATCAATAAATATTTTATAACACTTAATTTCAAATATTTTCTTAGACTTGTATAATTGCTCAAAGCACCTCGCACATGTTCCTATCTCATCAAACACATTATCATAATGTTATTAGCCCAAGGAATAGAATATATCACTTTGCTTTAAAACTCTTTTTGTCATTAATTGGAATATAATGCCAACAATCATTTAATACGCGTCCCTGTCTCATATAAGCAGACAGTGGCGTTATATATATAATTTATATAAATAAATTTTGTGAAATTATTTAAAACTAAATTTGATCTCTTATTTTATTGATTCCTATCACTGTCTCGGTCTATATATATATATGTTCTGCATTTCTTTTGTAAATCCATAGACGTTAATAAGCCACCCAAGCTTCTTTTAGTATAGAGTCTTTTGTTTCTCCCTGACCACTAGGCACCGGTCAAGGGTTTATACTAGTAGTGGCCTCAGATGCGTTATCACATAGATGGTAGTGTGAAATTTGGACTTTAGATTCAAACTTAGTATATCTAGAAGGCAACCCCTCCTAGAATGTTCAGTTTCATGTGAGGGGTTTGAATTCTGCAGTGTGTTAGTGAGATAGATGATTCTGACTGTTACAATATATGGTTCCAGAAGAAAGTAACAAAATTATTTACTTTTCCTAATGCAAACTGCATGTTTTTCATTTTGATATTTTATTTTTCACCATTATATTTGCCAAATTGACTGCCAAAAGCTAGTTAACATAATAAACCAAATACCATTTCAAAATTAAATCACTAGTCATTGAGAAATTTGCCTTGTCAGGGAAATAATTATTAGTGAATATTTAATTCAATGTTGGCTGTGAATTTTATTTTAAATATGTATTTTTCATCCATTCTTTGATCAAAAGCATTTGTGGTGACCAGGTAATAAAAGATTACAATCAGCTAATAGGAATTGATCATCACTGATGATTAATGACATTTCACAATTTATTCTAATAATATACTATTTACATTACATCATAAGTTTTAATAAGTGTTTTACATAATGAAGACTCATTGACTCTGGAAATTCTGATAAACAATTGTTTTTTTCTTTTCATATAAGATCATCTCATTAAAGAAACTATTCAGAAGCAAAATCTTGCTCAGAAGTAGCTGAATATTTTTTGAGGATTTTCTTTATTTTATTATTCTAAAATTTGAAATTATTTTAATCTAACCTTTCTTCATTCATTGTCAGAAATTCTTCAGAAAATCTTTCAATTGCCTTTCTTGTGATGACTACTATATTTTCTTTTACTTATAATTGCATTCTGACCATATTAATCAAAACTATTTTTTTCCTGTACAATTCCTTATCTTGTTTAAAGCTCAAAATTTATTTTTTTATTGATTATTGTGTTTAAAATTGATGTGGAATATTATTCATTTGTAGGATTTTATTCAAAATTAGTATTCATCTTCTTACTTCATGTCATTTAGTCCCTCTTATACTTTTGTTTAGATACTATCATGATTTCTGCTTTTTTAAACTTGTATCACTAATTTCTTCTGTCCTTAACATTTAGTCACTTCAATTAATTAATTGTACTTTTTTGTCTCAGCTGTTTGATTATGGAATTTTTTGCCTAACTGTCTTTTGTTCTTTATGATAATATGAGTCTTTTAAAAAAGTAACATCAGCAAATATTTTGTCACTATTATTTAAAATATTAATCAGATAATTGATTCATAACATATCAAAGATAATCAATAAATGTAAAAACTAGTGATAGATATATGGTTTTTTTGATAATATCTTATGATTGAGTGAATACTTGCATTATAATGTAAAATAGAGAAAAAGTTATAAAAAATAGTAAAAGACCAGTCAAGCATTGGTGGTCGAGAGGTCAGCGATGGTTGCTTTACAAGCAGTTGTCCCAGGTTAGCGGGTTCGCTTCCCAGCTGATGCTATGACACATGAGAAAAAAAAATAGTAAAAAACCAACAAAACAAATAATAAAATGTATTATTTATATGTATCTTTACAAATTAAAAAAGTGAGCTTACTTTTCTAAAACTACAAGCACAATTTAAAAGGATAATTAAGCAAAATGATTTTTTAGTTTCTTTTAAGTATCAAGAAGTTACACATAATTAATATATACATTTATTTTGTTTAGTATGTAAAAAAAGAATGATTTCTTGCTTAGGAGTTCATATGAATTTCAAGCACAAAAAATGATAGAGATAGGTTACAAATCATGAATCTTGAATTAATAAATGTGTGACTCTACCACTAGGGAACTAAAGTGTAAAGATCTCTTAAATAAATACTTATAAAATAATTGATGATGGAGAAAGCATGACTGAGCAGGGTTTCCAAAGTCAATAAATAATGTTGAAACAATCTTGTTAACTCTATAGTTAAAAATAGCTATATAGTTATTTACTAAAATTTTTTGAATAAAATACTGTATGGTCTATAAAAAGCAATTCTAATTTTTACTAGAATCTGAGATAAGCATAACTAAAATCCCATTCATGAGTATAGCAGTGAGGATGCTAATAATGACAGTAATTTATTCATTTTTTTTTACATAAATACTGTAAATTAAAGCTTGACTACAATAAATAGATACAGAGTAGATGTTTACATTTACTAATCATATATTATTTATAAATAACATTTTACAAAAATATATAATATTATTTTTTTCTTAAAACCTATAGAAGCATCATTTTTTATTTCTTTTTTTGAAATACATTCAGGTCATTGCATACCATATTTTCGATATAATAAGCATTTAAAGTATTACTTAGATTTATTTATTTATAGTTATTTGTACAATACTACAACATATATATATAATGATAATATTTTAATATTAATTAAATAGAATGTCAAGTAAAATTTACCAACTCTATTTTAAATAAAAAATTGAACTGCTCTCTAGTTCCCATGTACCGCATTTTACCATATTTTAGATCTTTGCTTACTGTAAAAAGTTATTTAACATGACAGCTAGAGGGCAGTTGAATTAATTTCACACGTCATTATAATTCTTTAATATTAAAATATTATGTATCATTCAATAAATAATATGTATTCATTTATTACAGAGTTTTAAAAGTGAGTGAAATATCTCTATAAACTTAATATCAGTGATTAAAAAATCAATTTACATTAAAATATATGGGCAATTATTGTTTTAGATAACTATAAATAAAAAGAACTAAACTATGGCGAGAAGTGGTCCATTTTTTTACAATAAAAAGTTATTGAATATGAGAGCTAGAGGGCAGTTCAATTATTATTTAAAATAGACTTGCTAAATCTCACATGATACTATATATATATAAAGAAATCAAAAAAGTAATTAAAAGTAAATACAAAATAGTTGTGTAATAATGATAGTAAATCATAAAGAGACAAATTATAATAGATTATGATTTTAAGTTAAAAATAATAAAGGTTGTTTAGGGAAAATAGTATGTTGATCAGGACTACATAATATAAAAAAAAATGAGAAAGATTTAAACATAGCAGTAATTTCAAGAAATATACACATTATTTAAAAAAAAAAAAACATATTTAGAAATAGATGTGATATGGTTATACAACTTCAATTTAATAGTTAAAGAAATGAAATGAAATTTTAAGAGAAGGGAAATTTTTAATGAATTAAAGAAAGGATTAAGAGAATTTTCGATAATGAAATAAGTGCAAAATAATTAACGTAAACAAGATATAGCAAATTAAAATAAAATAAAGAAATTTTTTTTAAAAAGCTACAATATAAATAGCAGACTGTGAACAATATAAAAAGTTATTGTTTTTATGGACAGTCAATAAATTCTACACACACCACTACTATGACAAAGAAATAAATTATGAGTTATGTGAAAAATATATATTGATACTACTAAAAACATTGCTTATATTATTATAATTATATAAGACAATGATTGATGTATTGATGATCATATTAATTAAAAATAAAATGATTAACAATATAATAAAAAACATTATACAATATAAACAATGAAATAAGTAAAAATAAAAATCTTAATAGAAATATATAAAAATAAGCACAATTATATAAAAGTATTACAATGAAAATGTATAGTTGATTTAATTAAAGAAGAATAAATAACTTTGGGTGGAAATATTATATCAAAGTATTATTTAAATTGCAAAAGGGAGAGATATATTTAAAATATGAAGAGTATGAAGCAAAGATATATATAAAAATAATAAACTTTCATTTATGTTTTTTTTTTTTAAATTGAAGTACATAAGAAAAAAAATAGATTGTGCAAGAACAAAAAATAGCCAATAAATTTTATTTTCACATTTAAAATTGATTTAGAGAAAAAAACTGATGTAGTAAAATAAGTTCAATTTTAAAAGTGCTAAAATAACACTGACAA
Organism: Epiperipatus broadwayi; assembly: GCA_028023455.1. Classification (NCBI taxonomy): domain Eukaryota; kingdom Metazoa; phylum Onychophora; class Udeonychophora; order Euonychophora; family Peripatidae; genus Epiperipatus; species Epiperipatus broadwayi. The sequence continues at coordinate 621,647 of JAQFVV010006336.1, forward strand.
CATTTACAGTAAGAACAGACTAAATATAGAAGTACTAAAAAACAACAGATAGAATTTGAGCATTGTCAACTAATGTGAAAAGATATAAATATTCAAAGGGAATGAATTAAATCACCGACAGTTTCCAACTTATACAAGTAACCAGTTATGTAACTTTTTAAATAAAACATACAAACAAACAATCAAACAAAGAAATAAATATATTATATATTGTATTAACTTTAAATATTGTGTTAACTTTTAAATGAAAGATACAATTTACAACTTTATTTTAAGTATAAATTTAGTTTATGAGAGCAGTATTCATTTCCAGTTGATATCAGATCTATGTTCAGGTGTAATTGCAATAATTAACACCATCTACATTTATGTATCATTTATATTTTTATCTTGAAATCAATAACACTATGTTTAAGAGACTGTTCATTTATGCCTTTAGGTGCACATTTATGATCATTCAGTGCAGAATACAAGAACAAATATTACAATACCTTACAAGAGATGTTTACTTAATATAAGATATATGAGAACTAGAAGATTCAGAATATTATCTTATGACTGTTTTGATTTTCAAGTCAGATGTTTTGAATATTTTGCATTAGTCCTTTTCATTTGTATCAGAATTTGTTTTATATGACAAAGTTATATAAACTGAAAGATGTCTTTAGTTTGTTAAATATTTTGAAAAAAAAAGCATAAAATGGAATGAGGGATGATAAGTAATATTTGTAAAATTAGTCATATTATAGAAGTAAAAAAATGTAGTCAGAGATGCTGAATATCTCCTATTGGTTTAATATTTAGCAAAATAAATGATTAAAAGAGTGTTATTTTAATAGAAATGTAGTTATCATTGGAGATTGTAAGACTGCTGCCTCAGAGATCTTAAGATAATATTTTTAGATATAAAAAATAAACTTGACAAAATATTAATTATTGTTTATAAAATTTATGGAAAGTTTGAGATAAAAACAAATATGTCTAGAATAATGATTGTAAGATAAAAAATCATAATTTATAATAATAAATTTATATGGAGTAATTCTTTTAAATACTTGAAAAGTTACTTCATATGATAGTAAAAGTAGCAATAAAAATATTGCAATAAAACAAGATTTTAGTAATTATATAATATTACTTTATAATCCATTAAAGTTAAAATTGAAACTGAGGATGGTAATTTTTTTTTTTTGGGGTATAGCTTTACACAGAGTAAACATTTAGATCATTTGTAAAAAAGGTAGAAATGTTTGAAGGCTTCTAGTTATAGAATTAGAAAAAAATAAAATAATTAGAGGCAGTGTTAAAATATTATACATTGAAAAAACTATGAAATAGCAGAGAAATCAAATTAGGTATTTAGAGATAGAAATTATAAAAAAAACATTTTTTTAAAAATTTGTGATAATAGCATTTTACTTGTAAATATGGTGTTGGACTATTTTTGTGAATGAATTGAATTCCAGAAGTTATCTTCAATCTACTAAGTGTTTTCTACTTTAATCTCAAAAGCATTTTATTTATGAAAAATAATGTTTACATACTTATAACAGACAGAACATATTATGTTTTACATATCATAAACAGTCTGGGATCATTTATATATTGATTATCTTCTGATAAATAATAGTATACTGATGTAGCTTTTTTAGTCACCTATCAGCATTGATGCAAAATGAATCTATTATTTATCTTTTGCTTACTCAATAATAAATAGAACCACAAAATGCAGTGATACAAAATCCACATCTCCATGTTGGTTTTTGACTTTTGTGTTCATCAAAAAATACCAGGATTTAAAGCTAGAATTAATGTACTTATGCAACTGATAGTCAACCTTTATTGCCTTGTAACATTATACCATTTGATGTCTATTGATTATTCAATCTTACAGTAGATGTCTTTAGAAATAGATAAAGGCAATTGCTTTTGAAATCATATTAATAAGTATATGACTGCATTATTTAAAATAGTTATTTAGTATCAAATGTGTTTAGATAAATTCACATTTTATTTATATTTTTATAAGATATATTCATCTGTTAGTGATAAGTTTGCAGATTAATATAAACTCAATGTTCCTCTTTTCTTTAGGTGTTTCTGACATGACTAATGTCAGTCTATCATAGGAATTAAACCAGTTACTTTTTGATTAATGAATACAGAATTTAAAGTGGCTATCAGTAGAAATATTACACACTTTTCAACATGGGTCTTTCTGATTTTTCCACTTTTTCATTCTAAATTCAAAATTAATGAGTAGATTCCAACTATTTTAAATTATTATAATAAGGTGATTTATGGGGTTATTTTGCTGTTTGTCCCTTGTAGTTTCTTTAAGCATCTTCCTTTTCATTTTTTATTCTCTGCTCAACATTCTTGGGTTTTCCCAATTGAACAGATCTTCATAGATATAAACATCACCTGCTACTTTAGATGCATATTTCCTTTTCTAATTATTATTTGAAGTTTTAAAATTGCTTCTAATGATGAAATTTCACTAATATATATTCTATATTTAAAAGAATATATGAAGTTCTTGTTTTTTCCATTTCAAGTTTAAATTTTGGAGAGATTAGGATTCTTTGTATAATGCTATGATTTTATACAGTTGATAGTGGATTTTTTTTGAGTTAATCATTTTTGAAAGATATGGATACATACAATACTAGTTATTGCTTTTTTTATTATTGTTGTGATTTTTAAATTAAAGCAGATAGATAACCATTCTTAATCAGGATTAATTTTATATTATACTTTTTTTTTCCAAATTTTTGTTTTTAAATGAACTTCTTTTGTTTTATCACATAGTGATAGTATAATTCCACTTTTGATATTTATTTCATGATTGAGGATACATTATTTTATGGTGAGTGACTTTTGTATAAACAGTACTTTAATTTTAAGATTGTCTCAGTAAAAGTTTTGTAGGATATTATCTTCATTTAATTTTTTTAAAAAATATTTTTGGGACAAAATTGTTTAATGAAAAAAACAAAACTAGTGCTTAAAGACCCCCTGCCCTTCAAAAGTAATGACAGAAAAACAAAAAGTGGAATTATACTATTACTACAGATCAGAACAAAAGAAATTTGGTCAAAATCCTGTAATTTGGAATAAAATGTGCAACAGAGAATGAACTCTTGAAAATGTTATCTCATGCATAATTAAAAAAGTTTTAAATAGACAATACTCCCCCCCTCCAAAAAACAACAACAACCAAAAACACTTATAAATACTGTAATTTATGCATTCATATGAGATATGGTAGATAAACTAAAGAAATGCAATCAATAAAATATAAAAAGTTTTCCAGAGCTCCAGAAACAGAACTTTAAAGTATAACTTCTATCAAACCTAAACTTGAGACAATAAAAAAAAAACAAGAACTACATCTATGTGGATGTAAAAGATCATATATTGGGGAAAACTGGCAGCCATGTCAAAAATAATTTAAAAGCATCAAACAATGATCAGAGAAGAAAATACCAAAAGTAAAAGCCCATGTATGTATCAGTAAACATGTGTTTAATTGGGAAAACATCAGAATATTAGGATGAGAGAAAAAGAAATAGAAGAAAATTAAAAAAATGGTGCTCACATGATAATGACAAATAACTTCATAAATAAATCCAATGTGATAATCCATAATATTTGAAAACTCTCATTAATCTTGTCCTTAAAAGGATAAATGAAGAAATTTGAAGCATTATCAAAAATAAATATATAAATTTTGTCTTAGGCAGAATAGCCTAATTAATTTAAACACTTTGAATTCATTAATCACTAGGATTATTAGTTCATTTCCCATGCTAAACTATCACTGGACAAATATGACTAGCAATACCTGATGATGAGGGAAAATGATATCACTCCAAACTTCCAACATGTATGTTATAACTAAAATACAGGCTTATTACATACCTGTATCAATATATGTAATATATAGGGTATACAAGCACAGACTTTCACATGACCCACCACTCTCCACTCCATCTCCTAACACTGATACACTTGAACACATATATGTTGAAAAGATAAATAATCATCTATACATATTTCATGCTAAACCAACAATCATCAGTTGGTCCAGATTATCATTTCTACACATATATGCAATAAATGCTCAAATATATATTAAGATAGCAATGTTATAAAATGATTGTATTTAGAAAAGTATAAATAAAGTTTAAATTTTTAAAAAAATATTTAGCAATTGAAATAGATGATGGAAATAGTCCAACATATAATTATTTATTGAAAAATCTGTATATTATAAAAATTTTGTTTAAAAAGGTAAAAACAAACAAATTTATTATTGATATATTAAAATACAATAAATTATGAATGTTTGAAAAATAAAATAGTGGATAGAAGACATGAAGAAGAATATGTTGATTGATGCATAGGATCTGCTTTTTTGACAGATAATAAATGATGATGACAATAATTTATGTATAAGTATATATTTTAATTATTTATTTTTACACAAATAATTAATAATAAAAACTGTGAATGTAATTTTTTTTTCAAACTTATGCAAAAGAATATACTTTGACACAGATTATCAATGTTTATAAGATTTAATAGTGATACCTAGCAATCAATTATTAATAATTTGTGGAAAAAATAATATAAATGTAAACAAAATTTTAAATTCAGTTAATGAAAATTGCATCATATTTTTTTCTATAAATATATCATCATGATAATACTGCAATTTTTATAATCTTTAAATATACTTTGCAAAATCTTCATGACTACAAATAAAAAGGCTACAAAATAAAGATTTAACATTTCTTATTAACCTCATCATGTAATTTTTTGGAACAGAATTAAACAATTAATGCATGGTATACACATGTATTTGGAGAATGAAAGGGCTTTTTACTTGGAAAATATAATCTTCAGATATGAATTTGTCTGCCATATCAAATTAATGAAAATATCTGATATTTTGAACAACAATGTAGAACATTTTCAAAGACTAAGAAAAAAAGAAAAGATCTTAAAAACAAAAATAATCTTAACTGTAGTTAAACACCATTATTCAAAAATTTCTGATTTATCATTAATAGCATTATGTCCTATAAACAGGCCCAAAGAGCAGTTTTATCCTTCATTCTCTCACTGAAAACTCAAACTCCACTAAGATAGAAAAAAAATTAAAAGTTCAGTTCAAATAGGCTTATTAAATTATAGTATTTATGTTTTTAGTCTTAAATTTTATTTAAAAAAATATATGTATAAATAAACATCATCTTTGAAATTTTACTAGAATAATAGAAGTTTTTGAATAATATATATTCAAATTAATAGTATTATACTCATAATAAATATCAACTAACAACAATTGATGTCCTCTTTAATTTTGGATACAGAATTTATTCACATTAATTGACCAATTTGCATTGTTTAAATTAATATATTATTTTAAATTAAATATTTGAAAACCAGGCACGCTTTACAAACCTGGAGTTTAATTGTAAATTTGACTTTTTATCATCAGATTTTCAATGACGTGGATGGCTGAAAAGCTGGAGGTTGGAATAGATTGAAGCCCATCCATTAAAGAGTGAAGATTTCCCATCTTAAAATAAACTGATCACTGATTATATATATGTGTGAGAAATGATAATCTGGACCAACTGATAAGTGCTGGTTTAGCATGAAATACCTATTGGTGATTATTTATATTTTCTATATGCGTGTGGTCATGTGTATCAGTTATATGAGATAGTGTGGATAGTTGGCAGGTGCTTGAAAGACTGGGTTCAAATCCCCTATATTTAAATTTAATAATAAAATTTTGGTAAATGATAAGAAATTAATCATTTTATTTAAATTATTGGTGAAGTTTATACACTGTTACATTTACATTTAATAATTAGTGTACATATAGCTATATGAATGTGCTATTATATAAATAGATAAGTGAAGAAATATTAAACATAAATTGCTTTAAAAGTTGAAATAAAATAAAAAACGCAAACAAACAAACAAAACTTATCTATTCATTTTTATAATAAAAAAAATTATAGATTTTTTTTTTATTGCCGCATTTTATATCAAATCTTCTTATAGTAAACTCTATAGTTTAATCTACCATTTTAAACACTTAGAGAGAAAATCAACTTTCTTAAGTAAGCTGATTCTATTTCTGCAATAAAACAAAAAAATAAACGAACAAAAAATATATTTTCAGAATTACTTTTTTATTTAGTGATAGACTAAAAGGGTGTGTGTGTGGGTGCGTGTATATGTATATATTGAAATACATGCTTTCTGATAAGCTAGTTCTAATATTCATTTGCATTAGTTGCAACAAAGTTTCTGCCAAGCTTAATTAAAAAAATCTTATTCTCATTACAATAATATTATCTATATAATATTTTATCAATCTATTTCTCAGCATTCGATTACCTGTATAATTGATAATTTTCTAAACAATATATTTACTAATTTATCAATTTACTTTCATAATTATTTTATCGACTTTTTCTTGATAATTTAATCCCACCATTACCAATATATATAATGTTTTTAATATTATTGATTTTCTATAGTTAAGATTTTTCCAAATGTATTCTTTTCTTCATATTAGTTTGGCAAATTTCTCTTATGTCACCCATTCAATTCGTATTCTGTTTTTCTAGATTTTTGTTTATTATAATATAATAAATACTTATCAATGTTATGATATAGATAGTTTGTTTTAAAATAAATGTTTTCATGACAGGATAAAAATCGAGTATGCATATACAATAAAGTTAAGATAATACTAATATCTCATATTAACGAAATAGTAATTAAAATATGACAATGTGGGTGACTTTTAATCTCTCTGTGAAAACAGTTGAAAGACATATTTGTATGTGTGAACACAATTTTTATTTAATTTCCATATAATTATCTAATATTACAAGAAGAATATAATAATATTAAATCTTGATATGTGTTAGTTTAAAGACTTTAATAAAAATAATTGCTTAAATAAATTATACTATAGTTTCTTCTACTGAAGCACTTATATTTTATATAATATAAACATAATAAAAATTCTAGCTGGAAAACTTGTTTATATAAATTTATCCAAGCAGATGATTATTGGTAAACAATAAAGTTTTTAGCATAATGATTTTGCCGCAAACTGTAAAACATTTTCATTTGATAAAATATGAATTTACATACATTGCTCAATATCATTTTATAGTGAATAAAGTTACATATCAATAATGTTTTATTTCTTTAAAAAAATCTGTCTAAAAATCATTTATGAAATTAATAGCATTATTAAAGAGAAAATAATAATAATAATAATAATAATGATGATGATGATGATGATGATAATGATGATGAGACAAAACTCTCCATACAGTAGTGCCACTCAGTGCAAACCAGAGTAATCAATGGATGCAAGACAGTTTATGCATAAAATCCCCATCTAGTGCCTACTCATCCAATATCCCCTGACTGGTTTCTAGCTTGTGGCTTTCATCAGTGAGGAGCCTTGGATCTGAAAGCACTGCACCTAGATCTTAGGCTTCCCACTGATAAAAGCCACAAGCTAGAAACTAGTCTGGGGATATTGGATGAGTAGGTACTAGATAGGGATTTTATGCATAAGCCTTCTTGCATCGATTGATTATTCTGGCTTCCTACTGAATGGCATTACTGTATGGAGAGTTTTGTCCATTTTAACAGTTTGAGCAAGCATAAGAAATGGTAATCATGTGATATTTAGTGGAATAATAATAATAATGATAACAACAACAACAACAACAACAACAACAATAATAATAATAATAATAATAATAATAATAATAATAATAATAATAATAATAATAATAATAATAATAATAATCAATTATATAAAAACCACATCTCCACAGATATCTCTTCAGACAATATATAAGCATTCATACTGGCAAATTTATTCATTAACCATCCAAATCCAAGCCATGACACCAATCTGACAATGCTTAAAATCAACAATCTACAATTACTCCATAAGTTTAAAAAATGGTCTCTGGAGCCAAAGTATTTTGATTTTTTGCTGAGAATAAACCTACATGCACTGCCCACAACATATTTTCTGAGATACCAGAGACTATACACTAACATAGATCCTTTTGTACCCTGTGTCACAGGGCTGAAGAAACACAGCAACATCAATTCTATCTTTGTCCAGCACTAGACAAAATTCACTTTATTATGACAGAAGCATATAGACAATCGAACACAACCCTTCAAACAATCTTTAATTCATATTGCAAAGGCTCTATTCCATCAGTCTGTGCAGCCACTTTTGTGCTTTTCATACTAGTGCACTAGATGCACATTCACCTTAGGTAACAACACAATGCAACATCCATCAACTTTCAATATCAAACTGGCAAAGTTACGAGCCAGAGACAATAAAATTGCACATCCAGACATCTATGCAGCAACCTGGTCACTGATAACATAACAATCAAACCTCTAAGATGGCTCCCAATAACCAACAATCTGTGCCATCAATCAATATTTTTTTTAAAAAGATGTGTTATGTATCTACAAATAAAAATACAGAGAATGTTATCATTAACTGCATACTATTTATATAGAGGATAGTAACAACAAAATCAGAACTGGAAAGCAAACTAAACCCAGTACTGCAATAGACATACAACTTGAGGTTTGCAAATTGAACAATGATAACCCAAGACTTTTGAGAACTCTGATTACAGCAAGAAATCTCACAAATGTAACATATACATATGTATTTGCACCCACTTTAAGAATGTTTAAATATCTTTTCATCCTAACTTAATTTTTTTGTTCATCACAGATACAAACTTAAACTTGCTCTACTCACTAGGAATGTAAACATATGTATACGGAGTGTCTTATAGCAAATGTAACCCTATGGTCATCAATAAAGTTCTTTTCTTTGAAGAAGAAAAGAAGAAGAAGAAAATAAATAAATAAATAATAATAATAATAATAATAATAATAATAATAATAATAATAATAATAATAATAATAATAATAACAACAACAACAACAACAACAACAACAATAATAATTCAATTCAATTCATTTATTTACCATACAAAACTACAGCATAAAGCCAATTACAGAATTGTACCATAACAAATATATAAATACATAAATGAGTTTAAATGACAAATTATTAATATAATTATATGCCATATTTCTATAAAAGATAAATAACACATCTAAAAATTTTAAGTAAAATTAAACACCAGCATATAGCCAATTATCATTAACATATTAATAATAACAAATATATAAAAGGGATAAATATAATTCATATAACAAAATAATAAAAAAAAACTGATTTAACAAATATATATATATATACATACATAAACAAAATCAAGTTAAACCAATCAAATCTGGCATTTAAATTTAATAACATTACAAAATTGATTATAATTTAAATTGAAGTAATACTGATGATATAAAGATGGTAGCCTAAATAAAGGAGAAAATTTAAGAACATTGGAATGACAAGTTTTAATGTAACAAACAGAAGCAGACCGAATATCATGCGTATGAGATCTAATTATAATAGTAGAAATTCTGTCAGATAAAAGAACTATTTTATTAACAAGTTTATAAAGATATTTAAAATCTCTATATTCTCTTCTAGAAGAAAGATGAACAACAATTTTATTTCCCAGAGAAACATATTTAGAAAACTTATTAGACACTGAGTGTAATAAATTACATCCCTGTTTAGAGCTAAGATTCCAAATGACTGAACAATATTCAATGATGGGAAGAACCAATAATAAAAACAATTTAAATTTTGTATCACCACTGAAATGATAACCAAATCTTAGAATGGTACCTATAATTTTTAAAACCTTACCAATAATCATTTCCAAATGAGGAAGAAAGGATCCATTGCTAGAAAATATAACTCCCAAATTTTTTTGGGATTCAACAGAAATAATTTTGTGAGAATTAATAAAATAAGAAAAATGTAAAATTTCAGATTTTTTAGAATACAAGACTAAGGAACATTTTCTGAAATTAACAGTCATATTATTTAGATCACACCAAGCAATAAAATTATCTATATCCTTTTGAAGAAGAGTGCAATCAAACACAGATGTGATTCTTCTAAAGATTTTACAGTCACTTGCATAGCACAAAAGATAAGAAAATTTTAAGCAATCCTTAAGGTCATTCATATAAATGTTAAAAAGCATAGATGCTAAAATACTACCCTGAGGAATTCCCAAATTACATTTAAAATTAGATGAAATAGTATTATTAAATTTGATATATGCAGTATGACCATGAAGAAGGGATTGAAACCAATAAACAAGCTTAGTAGAAAAACCCATTTAATATAATTTGTGAAGAAGAATACTGCAGTCTACTTTATCAAAAGCTTTTGATAAATCAAAATAAATAATATCAAATCTCTGCTGATTCTCAATTGCATGTGCTATATGATCATAAATTGTTAGCAAATTAGTTTCTACAGATCTATTAGGTGTAAAACCATGCTGTGAAGAAGAAATGAGTTTACTAACATCTAAAATAGTTTTATTATAAACACACCTCTCAAAAATTCTAGCAATAGTATGTAAAACAGAAATAGGTCTATAGTTATTAACACAATCATGTGAGCCATTCTTAAAAATTGGGACAATTTCGGCACAGTTAAGAACATTGGGAAAAACACAAGAATTCAGTGATAAATTAAAAATAAATGCAAGAGACACTGCAATAAATTCAATTAGCCCTTTGTAAATAAATGAAGGAATATTATCATTTCCCAAGGTAGAAGAATTTTAAATCGCTTATTAGCTATAACAACATCAGCCTTAAAAATATGAACAGTTGGAAAATTACAAATTGAAGATATTGTATCAAGTGATGAATATACATCAGCAAAATGTTTGGAAAACTCATTTGCCCTTAAAATGAAACCATGAGTAGGTTGAACCCTTTTCTTACCCAAACCAGACTTATTAATAAAATCCCAAAATTCTTTAGGATTAGAAATATTAACCTCAATTTTTCTAATATAATTCTGCAAATCACTTTTATAAAAATGCTTAACCAATCTTCTGAAATTAATAAAATTATTATAAATAAAGATATTCTGTGTTTTAAAATAAAGACTATGATGATGAGACTTCCTTTTAATAATCTTAATAAGATTGCATGAAAACCAAGGAGGAAAGCCCCTATAAAAAGGCCTTTTATTGGGAATATACAAATCAATAAAACTATTAAGAATCTTTAAAAACCCATCCAAGCAATGATTTACATCATTATAAAAATATAGAAAATTCCAATTAACCTTAGAAAAGTTTCTACAAAAATCAACGTAATTACCCTTCCCATAATCCTTTCTCGAAATATTAGAAAAATTAACCTTTGAGTGACAAACGTTAATATAAAACTCAATAGGTGGATGATAAGCATCAATAGGAAAATTAAAAGAGACAAATTGGAAATTACTTACAACTATTGAATTACATAAAATATAATCCAAAGTATGATGAAAGAAGTTAACAAATGGGTTATATTGCTTAAATCCTAAAAATTTACAAAACTGTAACATTCTAGAAGCTTTAGAAGACAAAAAAGAAAAGCATGTAGTAATTCTACCCTGATATAAATCTGGAATATTTAAATCCCCAGTAATAATAACATTACCATAGCCAATCAGAAAATCTTCAAAAAATAATCAAACTCCAATGATGACAAAGTGGGTTTGAGGTCAACATTACTTAAAATAAATTTAAAATTGTGATTTAAAGTAATTTCACACTATGTAGATTCATAAAAAGAAGAAGAAAAATAAGGTTCTTTATAAAATACATCTTTGTGAAGAGCAATCAGAGTACCACCACCTCAAGAAATATTATCCATAGATCTGTCAGTTCGCAAAATACTGAATCTATCATCAAGAAAAGAATAATCAGGAACATGTTGATTTAACTAAGTTTCTGTAATTCACTAAATATCAGTCTTTTACAGCTACTGTACATGCGCTTTAATGAGTGTTAAATAATAAATGAATACTTTTCAGTGCCCATACAAGATATAGCATTTAAGTATTCATTTATTATTTAACACTCATTAAAGTGCATGTACAGTAGCTGTAAAAGGCTGATATTTAGTGAATTACAATTATAAACATCGCGTTATAGAAATAGATGCTTGTTTACATATGTTTGAGTTTCGTTTGAAGGTGACATTTAAGTAAATTCTAAGTAATTTCGTCGATGTCATTTAGTCAGACAACACGAAACGTAATTTAAAGTGAATGATCTATCTTCACGCTTTATTTGCCAGTACTTAAGATTTGCCCATATATAAACATTTGGGTTCGGAAAGAATAAGTGATTCATTTTATTCTTTCTTAAATGCTATATCTTGTATGGGCACTGAAAAGTATTCATTTATTATTTAATACTCATTAAAGCGCATGTACAGTAGCTGTAAAAGGCTGATATTTAGTGAATTACAATTATAAACATCACACTATAGAAATAAATGCTTGTTTACATAAGTTTCTGTAAGTAAAATAAGATCAAAATGTTCTGATTCAAAATATTGTTTAATTTGAACACATTTAGTCTTCATACCTCTGATATTCATGTAAAAACAAGAAAGGCCTACCATGTTACCCACAAATATAATGAGAACAACACAAATAAAAACAAAAAGAGAAAAAGAAAGAGATGAAGAAAAAAATAATAATAAATAAATAAAAATATAATAGATAGTAAAACAAAATAAATTCTCCTAAAAACTTAGAGAACTGGCCAGCGATCCATTAAAAAATGAAATGGAAGCACTGCAAAGCCATAAATGAGGGGATATTATTTCATTATGTTTATGTGCAAAAAAAGAAATATAAAAACAAGAAGGTTTAGAATTATTCATATTAAGTTTATGACAAACAATATTAGTTTGTAAATTATTTTCAAGAAATACAGTAATATCTTTTGAATTGAGATTTACTGGCATATTAGAAAGAAAATATCTATTATAAGTTATATTGGTATTAGAATAAACATCAGCAAAATTAGATTTATTAAATCCATCAGATATATTAATTTGTTTAGTTTTTGAAGTGATTTTTACTAGAAGATAAAGACGAGTATCCAGAATGATTTATCCAATAGTTACTATTTTAATGAAAGTTAAGTGAATGTGATCCAAAAGTTGGAATGAATTTGGGAGCAATATCTGGATAATTAAGAATTTTAGGTCTAATAGATTTTAAAGAAGATAAATTAACAGGAAGACTTCCATTATATCTTTTGTCCATAAAAGAATTACTGTGTAATTTATGATCTGGAATGAATTTAGGAACTGCAGCAGGATAATTTAGTATTTTAAATTTCACAGACTTTAAAGAAGATAAAGTAACAAGAAAACCTCCATTATCTCTTTTCCCCATAAAAAAATATTCGGTGACTTTTAAATTTACCATGAGAAAAAAAAACCAGAATCAGAAAAGCAATCATTAATGGAATTTACCTCAAGCCAGGATGAGTTATAAAAATATCTACTTTTAAATTTGGAATGAGGCAAATTCCTAAATACATTATTATTTTTATTAGAATTAATTTCATCACTAACTAAATTAACTTCAGAAACACAATCATCTAATTTGACATTTTCACCAAGATTTTCAGGGTAATAGGATGAAGATGAACATACAATGTTACTATCTTCAATAGCAGAGGAATGATCTCCAGCAATGGAAGAACTAAAAACTTGATCAGGATATTCAGAAGATGACAACATGCATTGAGTGCCAATATCAGTAGTATTTACATTTTTACCAAGATCTTCAGAGCAATAGGATGAAGATGAACATACATTGTGACCACCTTCAATAGCAGAGGAATGACCTCCAGAAATAGAACTAAAAATTTGACCACGATATTCAGAAGATAACATGCATTGAATACCAATATCATTAGAATTAATAAGTTTATCTTTGATCACTGTAGAATTCCTATAATGATGAGACATTTCAATTATTAAATTATATATAAAAGAAATTGGAAGAGATAAAATCATTTCAAAAGATAAAATTGCTAGAGTCATGAATAACATTGTCAATTAAACTATCTATATTCTCAATATTATTAGCAGAGACAAATTCATTTACAGCAAAGTTTCCAATATTATCATTTTCAATCTTAGTGGATAAATCAATATCAACATCTACAAACAGCTTTATTATTATCAGATTCATTTATACCAAACTTTCCAACACTATTATTTCCAATCTTAGGAAATAAGTCAATATTATTAGGGGTTAAATCAGCATCAACACTAGAAAGATCATCTAAGAATAAAACAGTTTTATTTTCATCACACTCATTTACAGAAGAGTTTCCAACATTATTATTTCTATTATTAATTTTATTTTTGTCAAATTCATTTACAGCAGAGTTTGCAACATTATTATTCCCATTATTAAAAGATAAGTCAACATCTACATTAGAAAGATACTGTAAGGACAAAAAAATCTTTATTTTTATCAAATTCATTTACAATAGAATTTCTAACATAATTAATTCCATCAATTCTACTATCCATATAATTAGTTAACTTAACTATCTCAAACTCATTATCTAAAACAGGATTATCAGCAATATTATCCACCAAAAATATCTTAGACCTATTATTACACTCTATACATTTATAGAAGCTAGAAGCAATAGTACGAAAAATATCAGCATCAACTTTACTTAGTCTAAGACAAGAGGTATGAAACTTCCCCTGACATTGACCAGAACAATTGATACAGTTAGTAGGATCCAATATAACAATAGCACAGACTTTACAAACAGATAAAACCGAGCTAGAATCAGAGATTATGTCAGTATAAGGTAAAACAGAAAGAGAAGAATTCATTGTAGAAGTTTCAGAGACATAAGAATTCAAAATAACAGAAACCTTCTTATAATAATAGCTACAGTATTCACATGAAAATTCAGAGGTATTATTAATAGAATCAATGGAAGTATCTTTATTAAATAAATTATAACATACTACATGGTATCTAAGGCCACAAAAACCCAAGCATTTAAAAATTTTTTGTCTACCAAAAATATCAGAAAAACACAAAAGACAAGTGTTATATAAGGTGGCATCTGAAATAAAATTAACAAAAAAAAGTAGATACAGGATAATAAATAAATCCCTTCTAAATACACAATAAAATCCCTTCAATTAAAAATTATAAAGTGAATAAATGTATTAAAGTAAAATAATTAAATTACAAAATAAATAATGGCAATATCTGTTTTAACAAAAAGAAAAGACAAAAACAATTTACCAAAATAATAATTAGTAAAACTGAGAAAAAAACAAATCTAAAGTAAATACAAAAAATTATATACTAGGTAAATTATATAAACATATTCAATTGTACTATATATACAAACAAACAATGTCCAAGATAAAATTATTAAATATATCAAAGTCACTATGTACTTAATTTTTTATGAAATGAAATTTTATATCTATTAAAACTTAATCGGACAGTCTTTCTCCAAAACAATATAATAAATCAAATTTATTATTTCTATTATCAAGGAGAAATTAATTTCTTACTTAAAAATATTTAAAATAGTTGACATTAGAAATTCCATTGACTACGTTTCAAACAAAAGTGTCAAATCCCTTATAAATGTTTAAAACAGTTAAATATAAGAAATCCTTTAAAACGATTTATAAAAATAAAATAAAACAAAAACCAAAGTTTATTCTATCTATAAAATAAAGTAATTCTTTCAACATTAAAGTGAAGCAATTATTGAAAAGCCCGCCGCACTTTAAATAAAATATTGATACTTGTAACAATATTTAAAATAGTCAAATTCCTTATAAATGTTTAAAACGCTTAAATACTTTAAATATATAATAATAAATAATCCGAAAATATGATTTCTGAAAAAAACTTGCCAACAATAATATTGTCTATTAATTATGTTGTAAATTTGTTAAATATAAGAAATACTTTTAAAACAATTTTAAAAGTAAAACAAACCAAAGTTCATTCTTTCCATAAAATAAAATCCTTCAACATTCCAAAGTGAAGCAATTAATTAATTAATGAAAAGCCCAGAGCAACACTTAAAATATTGAAATAATTTTTAAATTCTTAAATTTATAATAATAAATAATCCGAACTTGTCCGAGTAAAACTAATTTCTACCATAAAGATCAATTAAAACGGAGAAAAATGTCAATACTTGGTAATAATGTCAAAACTTGGTAAAAAAATTCAGGCCTATGACACAAAGAACCAATTTAAATAATGACAATTAATAATCCTTGAATAATTAATTCTTGAAAAAAATAACAAGAAGCTATAGAAAAATAATAATGAGAAACTAGAGAAAAACAAAACACGTCCTATTCCTTCAAGCACCGGAATAATAATTAATAATAATATTACAGAACACCCCCCCCCACCAACCTATGGAACGAAGAGGAATTACAGTTAATCAACCCTAACTTTAATAACACTATTCCTAAAAAACTTTTTAATGCATTCAAAAAATTATTTTCAATAAGATCAATAGTTCTAGCGGTCACAGACAAAAACCTAATGCTTTATAAATTTCCGAGAGAATTATTATATGATGAGTTAACAAACAAAAATCCGTGGGATAGTGTCGCAAATATTGGAGAACATCCCAACAATAGATACATTGTTATAGAATTTTATGATGAACACCAAAAAACAAGATTTCAAACTCTGGTTAAAACACTATAAACCTATGCTAATAATAGTAGATCCAAGTTTACAAAATTATATCACAGGCATTATCAAAAACACATACGTACTTCGGTACAACATACAAGATTTTAATAATCTAATTCAACCTTATGGCAAAGCAATATATATAAAGCAAATTTTATTAAACGGTACGCCTATACCGATTGGCAGCAATAGCTTTAATTTTAAAGTAAAATTAAATGAAAATATTGACCCAGAAAACATACCCACTCAAATAATAGATCAAGATGCAGTATTAACTCTTTATATAAAGGGACTAAGACCACAATGCTTCACATGCAAGGATCGAGGACACTTAGCAATCAACTGTAATGCAAAACAGGCTAACAAAAATAATAAAAATGAAATTCAACTTGAAGAAACAAAAACATCAAACCAACCAGATAAAACAACAAATAAACTTGAAATAACTAATAAAAATGATACTTGCTGTGTCCCAGCTTTCGCCTACAGATCAGCAATGATAACTTTTGGTTTAGTAAACAGACAAGGTATTGAATATAATAGTTTAATATACAATAAATAGGTTAATATACATAAATAGCTAATACATATATATATATAATATGGAGAACTAACTACAACAGTTGGGGATCTTAATATCCTAATGCAACCCGCATACCAAAATTAAAAGTTTATAAATAAGTTCACTCTACCTGCGACAGGCATAAATTAATTAATCACAAAGAGCCCAGTTGGGCATTATAAAATAATAAAAGATCAGTATGATCTGTTCACAGTCTTAGTCGGCTGGATTACCTACAGGCGACGAGTACCTGGGATATTATCTCCTTGAATATACACCCGCCAGCACTGTAGCAGGAAAAAGACTTCGAGAGTCTTTTGAGTTTTGTTTTTATACCTGTTGCATGTCGATCTCGTTTGATTTCTTTATATTTCTGGAGTAGTTGGTGACCTGTATCTGTCAGATGTTAGATCCAGGTTCCACTGATTTATTACATGCTATATACACTAGTTACGAAATTAGCTTGACAATCTGCAATCATTGTCAATTGAAATGGTTTCCCTATTATTTAGACATAGTCTCTCAATTTAAATGGCTTTTGTGTTTTCCTTTTTGGTCTGCATATATCCATTGTTCCTTCATCTGGCTTTGGCCTAGGAATCACATCTGTTTCATTAATGTCAGGTGTTGTCTCTTCTTCTGTTTCTGCTTGTTGCTCTATATCCAATTTCTCTTGGTCCAGTAATTCTGCTTCATTTGGTATACATGTCAACATTTGCAGTTCTTCTACAACGCGATGTCTGAGATGGTTTATATGTCTTCTATATGTTGTGCCATCTTGTAACTGGATGATTACTATGTGCTGTGATAACAGTTTTGTAATTATTCCTTCTGCCCATTTTTTCCATAGCATATCCCAGACCCAAACTCTATTGTTTTTTGCGAAAGTGATTGTATAATTTTTACTATCCATTTTTTCGGTTGGGTTTGGAAGCAGTAATGATAATTTAATGCGCAATTTCCTGCCTATTAGTAGTTCTGCTGGTGACTCTCCCATAGCTGTTGATGGCGTTGAATGTTGATGTAGCATTGCATCATTGATAGCACTCTGACGATCTTGGTTATCTAATTTTCTTAAGGCTTTCTTTATATTCTGTACTGCCTTTTTTGCTAGTCCATTCGACTCCGGGTGGTAAGCTGGCATCTGTATGTGTTTGATACCATTCTTCTGGAAATATTCTTCAGTTTCTGTAGCTGTAAATGCTGTTCCATTGTCAGACACAATTGTTTCTGGCAGTCCGTGGCAAGAAAATACTGCACTTAGTATCTTAACAGTTTCATTGGCACTAACATCTTTTACTATTCTACACCCTGTCCAATTTGAATACACATCAATAATCACCAATAGTATTTTTCCATTTATTGGACCAGCATGGTCTATGTGAAGTCTTTGCCAAGCTGTTGTTGTCTTTGGCCATGAGTTGTACTCTTTGGTTGGCATATTCATCTGTCTCTGACATGGTGCACATTTTTTAATATTTTGCTCGATGTCTTTTGATATTTTTGGCCACCATACGTAGCTATGGGCCAGTGCTTTTGTCCGTACCACTCCTGAGTGCCCTTCATGCAGTAAATTTAAAATTTGTTGTCTGCCCTCCATAGGAATCACAACCTGATCACCCAGTCTATATATATATATATATATATAACAATACTAATCAAAATTATAATAACACCGATATGCTTTTAGACATATCAATTAAAAAAAATAAAAGCAAAAATCAAATACCACATAAACAAGTAATAACAAATAATAAGTGTATAAATAATGAAAAAATAGCCATAACAAGACTTGCAATCAGAAATAACACATCTCAAGATATAATGGAAGATCTCAGCACAAATTCATCACTAAGTACACCAACTAACCAAGAGCAGAAAAGAAAACCACCTGGAAGACCACCAAAAAAAAAACAAAAGGGTCAAGAAAGTAAAAACAGAACAATATCATAATTCTAGTTACTCACAGCTGGATGATACAAACAGCACATCAGATGAGGATTTAGAACTAAATTATCAAGATGCTCAAGATCAACCACAAATAACTATCCAAATAACTAACACACAACCACGAACAATACTTAAACATAATGAAATTAAAAATTGGAGCAAGTAATGTAAGAGGCCTGAACTCAACCACAAAAATTCATAAACTTAAACAATGGATCAGAAATACACAACCACATATACTTGGATTACTGGAAACAAAAATTTACACTGGATCAAAAATAGAACCAGCTAAATATATAAATAAAGAAGGACTTTGTGCTTGCTCAAGAGATTCGTCATCTCCCTCAGCAGGTACCACTATCCTAATTACCACAAAATGTTTTTTCACTACATTTAAAGTAATTTATATTGATTCTAATATGCTTATTACAACTTTTCAACATAAAATTATAATTATTAATATAATATTTATCTACATGCCAATACAATACAACAAAATCAATACCATAGTAGCAAACATCAATTCCATGCTAGCAAACACAGCAAATCCAACAATACTAATAGGCGATTTTAACACAACATACGAGGAATTCACAGAATGATGGCTTCATAAAATATCCATACCACTCATGAATGCACAAGGATTCCTACCAGAAAATGCAATTTCCTTTCACAATGGCTGATTCTCTTCACTAATTGATTTATGTTTCTACTCACCAATGCTTCACCATCTAGTAACAATAAAACTTACATCCTCAGCTTTCTCAGATCACTCAGCACAAACAATAACAATTAACTTCAATGATATCCAAAAATCAACACTTCTGTTTATAAGAACAATTAGAGTTCTATTACCAGTAAACATACCCAAATTTATTTTTTCAGAAACCTACATCATGATAAACAAACTTAAAAAAATGAAACTCAATCCTATACAACAATATATAGCATTTATAAACATTATTTCATTTAATATCAATCATATAGTAAAGAAGCAACCACCACCATCAAAAGTACTGGCACTAGCAGATGAAATTTCATAAATGATTAACCATGATTAACCCTTCAAAGCAAACACAAAAATACATATATAAACTTACATATGCAAACAATAATGCATGTGACATTCTTAAAAGCTACCTCAAAATTAAAAAAAGCAAACTATGTCTTACAAAACCACCCACTTGGACAAGGGAATACATTAGATGGGCACTTGGAAGACCACAAACCATCAAGATACCAATGGCAATACACACAAATCAAGGAAATTTTGCAGGTCACAACATGATTTTTTCCATATACCAATATTTCAAGCAAAAACTTCAAACAAGACAACTACAAATAATTAAGCGAGATTTATTTGGCCCAACAGAAATAAAAACACCTTTTACCACAAATGTCTTTATAGAAAAACTAAACAGTATACCAAATGCATGCCCCCCAGAAAGCCCCGAAATTCCAGCTTGTCTTAAAACATATTAGTCAATTCACTATCAAATATTTATGCAATTTAGCAAACCATCTAACACAAAAAATACAGTACATGGAAGGAATGTACCCAATTGCAATTGTTCTTTTCAACAAAACAAAACACATTACTCCCTCATGAACTAATTTACGACCTATATCCATGGAGACATTACCAATTAAAATCATAAAAAAATCATAAAACAAAAAATCAAGCCACACATAACAATGCATATTTCAAAATACCAATTTGCAAAAAAAAATTCATCAACAACACAAGCAGCTCTGTTTTCTAAAACAATCCTAGCATCAATAAGAAAACAAAAAAAAATATAGTCCCATAGCTGTATGACTAGATATTTAGGCAGCATTTGACTCAATTGATATACCTATACTTCTAGCAATGCTCAATAACACTGATATACCCATAACTCATCTATATCTAATAGCAAACTTACTTCTAAATCGTAAAATCCATATAACCATCAATGGAAGAAACTCCCTATCATTCACTTTTAGACAATCAAGATCTCAAGGATCACCTCTCAGCTAATTACTATTCATACTATACATTAACCCTCTCATTCAAAAAATAGAACAATCTTTTACTGGAATACAGATATCAGGCATTACAGAACATATACCATGCTTAGCATATATGGATGATGTTACTGTTTTCCTATCAAAAAAACAACAAACAACTCACCCAGCTGCAAAACATTCTTGAAGACTATACCAAGCAATATAAATTGAAATTCAACCCCACAAAAACATCAGCATTACTGGAAAGCTGTGCACAAACACATACCAATCAAAACCAACTTCTTTTCTTGGCATTCCTTTCCATATGGGACTTACGGGAATGAGATGCCACATACAAAATAAACTAAAGGAGGCCAAACAAATAGTAAACTCATTATCAAAAGCATATTTATCCATATATTCCAAAGTACAGCGGATAAACCAGCTCATCATAACAAAAATAGTTTATTATTTACTGATTATATCCTTCTCAAAAGTTTTTAAATCAAAAATAAAAACCATCTGTAATCAACTACTATGGTCCAAAAAAAAAAAACAGTAGCAATTTCAACAAAAAGGCTCAATCAACCACTCATTAAAATGGACTAGGTTTATACAATATCAACATATTTCACATCCAAAAACAAAGGAATCTCATAATTAACACTTTACAACAATTCATAAAACTAAAACACCCTGTGCAAATCATCCCACTGATCATCCACCTCCAACTCAATCATACATATCAACAATTATTTATGAATTTAAAACCATAGGAAACATACCTGAACAATATCCAAACAATATTCATATTGGAATATCTATGAACTCATACATGAAATAAATAACATTAATGATGTAGCACCAATGTTAGGGATAAACAACAAAAGATTACTAAAAGAATATAAAAATGGGCTCTGGAACCAAAATGTTTTGACTTTATTTTGAAATTAAATCTCATTGCCATGCCCACAACCTATTTTCTGCATCACAAGAGAATGTACTTCATAATACATCCTTTTTGCAGACTGTGCCATCAATCAGAAGAAACTCTACAACACATGCTATACCAATGTACAGCACTCGAACACATAAAAAAATAATTTTTGGCACATACAGAAAACCTCACACATCAATTAAAAATATAATTGCTGCATACAAAACAAAATCAATACCAAACATTAAAGCAGCTACTTTTATAGTATATGCATTTTGGTGTACAAAGTGCACTTTTAAAATAGGAAATAACACCAGGTGGCATCCAGCCACCTTTTGCAACAAATTAACACAAATAAGGAACCAAGATAAAATCATAACAAACACTCACTTATATGCTACAACATGGTCACTACTAAAAGATCAATCAATGCTATAACACAATATTAAGTATATGACAAAAACTACTAGAGACAAACTTTTTCAATAGCTTCTAAGACTTTTAAGTATATGCATACAAGCTATAAACTGCAAAAAGATCATCAAAAAAAGCAACTTGTACATCAACTATTATAAATTTTTTTTAAGAACTCATTCAAGTCACAAAAGTTCAAACAACTCAAGAAGCCATAAATTGAACTATATCATTTAGATATTCATTCTTATGTAACAGAACTAAACAATAATACTAAAGACTGATTAACTCTCACTCAAACTCTGCAAATGATCTACAACATTGTGTGCTCTGACAAAAATTGTAAAGCCTCATACTATGTGGAGACCAAAGCAGCACTGGAAACTAGATTATCTCAACATAAATATTTGTATATTAAGGCACAATCTGATCCAGCAAACTATCCATTTTTGCACAGGACCAAAAGCTTGCAGGACATACATGCAAACTGCAAATAATAAGCTTAGTCTGCAGAGAGGGAAACAATTTGAGAAGAAAAATAAAAGAGGCCTGCTTTATTGCAATAGATAGCAATGCCATTACAGAAAGGAAACATTATTCTATATCCAGGAAATGTAATACCTGAACTTTGCATACATTTGCATAACATTAGACAATCAGTCACTTCACAACAGGCTATGATTATGAGAACCATGTCTTTTGAAAGCACTCAGCCTATGGTTTAATAGATATTAAATATTAGCTTTGTGTTTATGCATTTAAAGCACTAGTATTGAGTTACAGAATATTAACCAAGCATGTAAAGTTTAAAATTAAGTCTGTATATACATTATAATATAAAATTTTAATTTTAAAAAATTCCATAGATGATACACAAATTGACAATTCACAAGGAATTTTATTGGGGGATATAAAATTAAGTGTGATGAATAGATATAACTATTTGGAAATTGTCTTAAGTAATCAGTGAAATTGCTTGGATGAATGAGAGAAAAAATTGATAAATGAAGCAAAGAAAAGAAAGTGATTGATAAAGAAGTTAACAGTGTTCTCATATAATAAATATGATGTAGGTAGAATTGTATGAAAGGGAGTGGCATTCAAGGAGAAATGGGATAGTCAAGTTTTTATATGAAAGATGCAAAAAGCAAAATGAAAATGTTCAGTAGATTGAATTTTATGGACAATAAAAGAATAGCCAAAATAGTATTTAACTGGGTTATGAATAAAGGGTAGGCAATAAAATGGGTGAGAAAGGTAATGTGATATGCAGAAAATTTAGATAAAGAATTTATGTCAGTATAGTTATACAAAAGATGAGATGATTATGTTAGGAGAATTCTTGAGTGTTATAGTGTTAATGAATGGAATAGAAAAATATATACATTAATAAAGATTAGGGAGTTGGAGAGCTGGATAATTAGTATGGAGAGTAAAAAGAATTTAAATATTTATCGAAGTAAACAGAATATTGGTTGCAAGTTAATTTATGATAATAGCAAGAAAAGTAGTTTACTGTTTAAGGCTTGAACAGAATGCAAATGTACACATTAATGGAAAAATATGAGTGATTTAGTCTGCAAATTGTGTAAGGAAGGTATAAAAAATATTAGGCATCTGTTAATTGAATGTAAATGCCTGAACGCAGAAAGAATACAAATAATGAAGTTGTGGAAGAATAAATATAAACAAAGTAATTATACAGAAAGTGGGTTATTGACTTTTATGCTGGGTTTGAAAAAAGATAAAGGGGATTTAAATATAAAGGCCATGGAGTTGACAAAAATTAAGTTGTGGAAATGGGATGAAGCAGGATAGAGAAGAATATAAGAAACATAGGTTGGGGAATGGAAAGGTAAGTTAAAGTGGCTAGCTGGTTTCTCTGGGCATAGTTGCTAAGAGATTCCTAATTCCATATAAGGAGATCACAGTATATCACATCACATCAGCATATCAGGGATTTAGCTCCACTTTCCACCTGCCTTGATGAGATATGCTTTTGTAGTCTGACATACAATTTTTTATGATATTGTTTTAAAAATAGTTCAGATAATCAAAAACATGTTTATTTGTGAATTTATTACAATTTAAGATTCTTTTTGTACAACAATTTATACAATGTTCATTATATATCAAGAATTTAAATTATTAATAATTTATTTTAAGAGAAATACTTTATTTTTAAAAATATGTTGTATTTTTGGACAATGCAAATATACCCTAAAGCTATTTACAAGATTAGCTTCCTACATAATCAGTGTAATTATAATGAGTATGAAAATATAATATTGCAATAAATATTAAATTTTTTAAAATATTAAAGCATAATTTATTAGATTTAAATAAATAAATAAATATCAATTCAGAGTTTAAAAAGAAATGTCAAATAATGATTTCAGTGATTTTGGAAAATGAAAATAATCTTTGTAGAAATGATGTCATATGCAACTTTTTATTTTTATTACAAATTTATTTTTTTAATATTTTCAGAAATAAAATGTGAATATTTAGAATTTATTTCAATAGTAAAGAACAATATCCATCATATTAAGTCAAATGTTATTATTTTCTGATAAGTAATAATGGATTAATCTTAAACTTAATGTTGAATGTTTACAGAAACTGAGAAGAAAAAAAATGACAACTTGTCAGAGGGTTAATATTAGACATAATTTATTGATTCTAGTTTATACCAATTTTCATTTATCTTACATACATCTTCTATTATTTTGAAATATATTTACAATTACACAATCATATTATATCAATCCTCAAATAATAATACAATTTTATTTTTAAGTAAAGAAATAATAAATTTTTAAGTTAATGAATAGATAGATTTTAAAAGTAAATATTGTTTAACAATTATCACCCATGTTAGATGAGATAAAGCTTCTCACAATTCTCTCAACAAAACTCAATGCTTACAAACATCAATATATATATATATATTAATAATTTTTATTACTCATTCATTAGACTAGAGATTACCATACAATTAATATTTCTGTAGTGTAATTTTCACTACAGCAACTCAAGCAAGATATGGACTGATTTCTATCTCCAACTCATGTAGAAACTGATTTCTATCTCTTTTAACATGAAATGGTGTAATCATAAACCTTTGACCACGGATATGTATGAGCTCCAAGATTCACATTTCATACTGAACCAGCATTTATCAGTTGGGCCAGATCACAATCTCTTACACATATTTTTAAAATTGTTTAATATATATAGTATGACATTTGACTTTCCACAAAAGTTAAATTCCAGGGCATGTATTATGCCAAAATATCTAAAAAGAATATGTAGTTTAATTTTAGTGTAAAAAGATTTTGTTATTGCTTGGAGTCTGTGTAGTTGTAAAATAATTTTGAGAGCTTAACTTACAATATTCTAGTCTTGAATAAGTACTATTCATACCCCAAGTATTTACATTTTTAAAAGCTGATAAATTAAAATGGTAATGTATTTTAACATTTAATAGTGTTGATAAGTCATAATTTAACTTAAAATTTTCAAAAAAGCTAAAATTAACCCTAAGCTTAAAAACCAAGTTCAAAACCTATATTTAGATTTGCAAATAATTAAATTGAATTCATAATGCAAATGTTAGAATTAAATGTTTTAAATTTATTTACTTACAAGAAGTTTAATAAAGGCAATAATAATTAAAGATAGTATTTTTAAATAAACAAATGAATGTCTGAATGCATAAATGAGTAAAAGTTGTAATTTTAACATTGATTTAATTTAAAATATTATTAAATATCTAATTTTAAAAAGGTAATATAAAATTATATTCTGAGAAACTTGTGTAGCATAAATGAAAGATAAATTAAATGTGTCAAGCGTTATGAATAATATCTTTATTTTTAAAACAACATAAATTTTATTTGTAAAAGTTTATTTTGTTCTTATGTTTAAATTTATAAATAATAATTGTAATAAAACACATTTTTAATTTTATTTGTCTAGACAATATAAATGATTTATTTTTAAAAATTGAATATTAATTAATTAAAGTTTTGGTTAGTAAGCATTACTGGTGACATAAATTCAAACCAATAAAAAGGAAGTGGCATAGATTTAAATGTCAATAATGAGTGTCATTAAATGGTCACCTGACCACTGCTATAAATAGATAAAATTGATACCGGCAGACATTCTCTTTTAATTTTTTTAAAGTATAACTAAAGTTAAGTTGTCTGGGCACAATGTAACTTCAAGGAACAAAAAATCTTCATTGCAGCTAGCTTTATTGATAAATGTAGTTAATAATTATTATAGTGTTCAAACTTGACACATTTGAACTTCATGTATTTGACAGCTTTGAAGGACATTATTATTGTCACTATGACAATGTACAGACAATTATTAATTTCAACATCTATTTCATATTTAATTTTGCTGTAAAATATTGAAAACACTTAGTAGTAAAAAACAATATTATTCAAAGTGGTAAATAACTTTATCAGATATTTTTCTAAAATACTTGTTTCATATCAAATATTATTTCAAATTAATTTACCTTGAGTAAAGAACTTTGAAGTTCATGCAATAAAAACTATTTCCCTAAGATAAGTATATTACTAGTTGTCTATAAAAATCATTTTTATACTTACTGAAAGAAAAATATTTGACTTTATTATATTATATTGCTTAACACAATAAAATGTTGTTAATTGATCTATAACAGCATAAAAGAAGTTTCGCTTATTATGATGATTTCCACCCAAATAAAAAAAAAAAATTTTTTTTTTGGATCCTGGGAAGATAAAACAATGGACATATTTTAAACAAATGTTTAATAAATGTTTTGAAATATTTTAATAAATTATTTATGTCAAAAATGTAAATATTAAATTATTTCTGGAAAATAATATTTTATTTAAATTGACTTTAAATGACTTTACCTGTGATGTTATTAGTTTTATAAAAACCTGTGAACTTATTCTCTCTCTATTGATGTTGCTATGAAAATCACCACTATAGTTCAATGTGATATTTCAAAAAAGTATTTCTCCTGCATCACTAATGAATAAAATGTTTTGAAGAATTAAAACTGAAATTCTTGAATTTAATATGAAAAATATTGTATTGCAATTTAATAAATATTTACTAAATATTTATCCATGGAAACCTGATCAATGAATGTCCATCCATATCATTTGCTAGTATAATTTATTTAAAATTTTACTTAAAGATAACTCAAAAACACTTTTGTATTTTGTTATATTTGTGCAGTGGATATCTATGCCGCCCATAGAACTTTGTTGCTAAATAGACTGTTCCTGTTTCATTTAAATTAATGATAGAAGAATAGAAGAATTTTATTATTATTTTATTTTAAAATAGTAAAGAGTTCATATTTTATTGATGACTATAACTGTGCTTATAAGGTTATTTTAAATGTATTCTATCTTGTATAGTTTTAATATGCTAATTTTAGTAATAATACTTTGGTCAATGTTTTCAGAATATCAATAAATGGTATTTGCATATTCTAATATAGGATGTTTTATTTTTCATATGAACTATTTATATACAAAAAGGTATATTATTATGCTGATGCAGTATAGGTCAATTTATATTTTTATTAATTTTATTTCTTATTTACTGCCTAATTTTAATCAAGCTATGTTTAGAATTAATCATTATTTATTGTCTTTCACATCTATTAGTTATTGTATTTTGCTTAGAGATTTCAGCTTTGCTTTAGTAACTCTTTATTTAAGAGTTCTTATTTTTGCCAGTAATATTAGTGATAGTAGCATGCATTTCTTTCTTATCAGTTTGCTAGATTATTTTTTAAAATTAGTAGCAATAGTCTATCTCTTTTATTGTGTTTCTGGTAAATATATTTTAAAAAGAGAATGTGGCATTGTTACTCTCTTATATTTTTGTCTTGCTAGTGTATATATTTTGTAGATTTAGCTTAGACTCTAGTTTAAAAACAATCTATTTAGTATTTTGGTCTTTGATGTGCATTCTCCATATTCCTTGACTAGTGACAAAGTCCTAAATCATATTCTTATTGCCTTAAGTAGGTGAACCTATTTTGAGTTATATCATACATTTATTTGCCTTTTGTTAGTAATTTAGTTTGTTGTTGAACTTATTTTGAAAAGCATGCATAATATTTTACCATGACTTCCTCTTGCAATAATAAATGTTTTTATCAATGTGTTGAGGAATTCCACTCTCACCTCTTTTAGCATTCTTGATTTATTTAGATGTAAATTACATATTGCTAATGTATAGGTTCTGTATTTAAATAATTCATTTCAACATTTTAAATAGTACTTTAGACATAAATACATAATATTACATCTCTTATTACTTCTTCATCACAAGATTGATAAGCTTGTATTTTAAATAATATTAAATATTCATAAAAGGGATACTACTCATGAAAAGAATATTAACATTGTATGAATGACTTAATATATGACATCTTATTAGAATTTAAATTAACAGAAAGTTTCTTTTGACCAACCAGATTATGTTTACGAAACAAATTTATTATTTTTCATAAAATAAGTTGTAACTTAACTCTCTAAAATAGTTTTTAAAAGAAAGTATATTTGTAGAAGCTCTTGACCTTGCAGACCTAAAAGATATATTTGTGTATACTCTTTCATCACACTGGACAAGCAACTTGATGATGCTATTTCTATGTAAACAAAAACAAATATAACATTTTGGGCTGGCATAGTATTTTTGGTTGGCATATTTTATCGACATATATTTCTATTTCATATATTATCGATATATATTTTTATTTGACATATTTTATCGATATATTTATTTCAAAGCTTTTTTTATTTGGTTTTTATGTGTTATTTTTTGGATTTCATACATTTGGTGCTCTTTTTTTTTAAAAAAAACCTAACATTTACTACTTTTTATTTATTGCTTGAAATACAGCATTTTAAAACCTCATTTGATTGATGTTTTTATTCCATTTTTATGTGTTGTTTTTTTAAAATTTGGATTTTGTTCATTTGTTGTTCTTTTTTTTTTTGAAAAAAAAAAAACCCTAACATTTAAAACAATTAAAAACGTTGACACACCTCCTTTGATTGACTTTTTCATTTAGTTTTTATTTGCTGTTTTATTTTTTTGGTTTTTTTAATTTCAGAAATGAAAAAGAGAAAGACATTAAACCATTATGCTTTTTAGTTTCTTTTGGGAGGGGCTTCCTGCATTTTTATTTTTTATTTTTGCTTTGGGATGAAAGAAAGTAAAATGAAAACATTACTGTTATATTTAGTTTGTGCTTTAATGAAGTCAAAACCTAACCCTAACATGTACTGCTTATTCACCAAGTGGCCATGTAATTGGCATATTTCTGCTGCTTTGCAGAGAAACAGCACCATCAAGTGGCTTGTCCAGTATGACAAAAGAATATATATTTGTGACATTATTATTTGTTTGCACTAAATAAATATTTGTTTTTCTTATTAAAAAATTTCTTATAGTCATTTCTCCATACCATCCACTCATTAACCAAAAATCTCAAAAATGATAAAAGTATCATAAATTACTTTAAGTGTTTTGTCATAAGACATTGAAACTGACAAGAATCACTTTATAGTTATGTTTAAGTATGAGAATTACATCTAAAAAAAATGTATTTTACTTAATAAAATTTTATAATTGCATATTATTATTTGAGATCACTTCAGCCAATTTAGTATACTTATTAAAAGATCAGCATGCTTATTTATTCTGAAACGATTTTCATAAATATTAAAGACCATATTTATTATTCCATGATAAATTTAAATTAAGAAGTGACTTGGTTCATATCTGGCAGATATTTAGATAGATGTATTCTATAGTATTTAGAATGAATATAAAATCCCTTACCCATTCTTAATATCTGAATGTCATCCTGGATTATTATTTAACTTATTCCAAATTAAGAGATTATGTATTTTATTTAAAATTAGTAGTAATTATTATTGTAAATGTAATGAGACATTAGCTTAGGGGCAAGTGTATGCCTTACTTGATTTTCTAGGATTTTATTTTAGGTAGAATAGATTTAAAGAGACAAAAAATTTATTTAATAATTAAAATAATCATATTACTCTGAGATAGTCTTATTTATTTCATGAACTACATTATTTAAAAATTATTTTGCTGATGAAGAAATTATTTTTAAAGGATGCATTTTTGGTTGCAAAAAATTAATATAGCACTTCTTAATTTTATGAAATTAAACATAATATTTTATCTGATTATAGCAATGAGATACTTAAAAGATAAATAGAAAAGATGGTAGTGGTAGTAAATGCTGTAGAAGGATTTTAAAATGCAATCTCAATGGCATATGCTTGCAATACCAATAATCTTTTATTTATATTAGAGTGAGTTGAAAGTTATCTTCCTTTTAAATTATTAATAATATTGCTTAATATTTTAATAATATTTTATTGTAATTGCTTACTCCTGTGTCTCTTTCTATTGTGGGCTATGACATTTGTATTTTTACAATTACCACTGAGCTTAGTTAATGACATCATTATTATTTTATATTATATTTTATCAAATTGTCTTCCCATTCACTATTTTTTTGGAGGTTACAATTTGACTTTCCCAATGAGTTGATTTTATTTAGCTGAAAGTACCAATCAATTGTCTCAGATAAGCATGGAACTATATTATATTTTATTGTCTTATATTATTTTATTATCATTATATTTTTTGATTACAATGGATAGGCAATTACTATAGTTTAATTAATAAGCATCAAACTTCCTGCCTTCATAATTTTGACACAAACTCTTTAATGGAAGTATATAATGAATTTTTATTAGTCATTCATTAACTTAAAGATTATTCACTTAATGAATCATATTTCCATAATGTAAATTTGCACTACACTACTTCCATGCAAGATAGGAATTAATTTCTATCCACTTTTAACATCTTCTGGAAGAGTGTAATAATAAATATATGACCAAAACCTGTGAAAAAGATCTACGATCTCCAAGATACACATTTCATGCTGAACCAGCACTTATCAGTTGGCTCAGATCAAAATCTTTTATACATACCCTTATCACTGTTCTGTATATATAGATATTCAATTACTATAGTTTAATTGATGTATCATATGTCTTTTTCACATGTCTTTGGTCATATGTTTATGATCACACCCAAAAGTGTCAAAAATGCATATATATATATATGGGCTTTAATATATAAATATTTATAATTTTAATGAGATTTTCCATATATTTTTTTTAGATAAATCAGATATGATGTACCAAGCAAAGAACGACTCAATGATATTGTAATACTGAATATCTTGTTAAAAGAGATAAAATTACAACATTTAGGAGCACGAGCACACACATATGTTATGTAATTAAATTTATGAATGTTTAAAGTAAACATATATATTTTAAAATGTAAACGATAATTATTGTGATTTTAAGTTATCTAATAATTTTTTTTATTGAAAAGTGAAACAGAAATGATCAGAGTAAATTGGTAATAATTATTTTCATGCAAAGTTTTCAAAACCATTGGAAAGTGGCACCAATATAACACAGTACACATAAAACAATTATTTACTTAATAGAAATGAATTATTATTTTTTACTTTTTTTTTAAATTTAAAAAAGATACTTATTCATTTAGATTTCTTTTTATTCTTATTGTCATGTAAAATTTGCGTATAAATATATCTATTAGATTGATCTTCATTCTTGAGTCTTTCATTTTACCACAGCATATGAGAATAAAAATTTTGCTAAGTTTTATTTCTATTTATAATATAGTAGTTTTATATTACATTAAACTGAAATTTTAGGACTATAAGTATTAGTAAAAATATTTTAAGCTTAATGTTTGCCTGAAGGATTTTTGATAATGTTATTCTAGAGGTGATAATATGTCAGACTATTTCCATCATTATCATTAAATGGTGAATGTCTAGAAAATTTTAAACTTTATTTAAACTTTTCCAAATACCAACAACTGTTAATAATAACGCACAAGTTACCAGATAGCACAGGTTAGTAGACAACACAGGATAGTAGATTACACAATGTTTCAAGTGGTATTAGTCTCTTCTCTTTTTCAAGTCACTGTCCAGGCTGAAGAGGAACAAAGAATAATACTACTTGAAACATGTAATATATTAACCTGTGTTATCTAGAAATGTGTGTGTTATTATTAACAGTTGTTTCTATTTGGAAAAGTTTAAATAAAATTGAAAATTTTCTAGACATTCAACATTTAATGATAGATGATGAAAATAATTCAACATTATCACATTATTAGCTTAAATTTATTTGTAAAATTGAAAATTTCACATGTAGCCTTGATAAAACTATATTATTTTCAATTCTTGTTTTTTATAAATAGAATGATTCAGATAAATAATTTACAATTTATTTGACCAAATTTTTAAATATCTTTTATCATGAAACAATAAAACATTATTACTTTCTTATAATAAAATTATTTAAACAACAAAAAAATATATTTTCATTTAAAAAGTTTCTATTGTTCCTATTATTAAATATAAATAAACAATCAACTTATTGCTTAGGGGTTTAGAAGAAATTGTTCACTGAAAGTGAAAGAAATGAACTGCAACCATGTCAGCTTAAATTTTAGACTTTTCCACTTTACCACTGCATTATTTTGCTAAAAAGCCAATTTAATTATTGAATTTATATTAATTAAATAAAATGATATTAGTCAAAAAACAATTTTATATGGTTATTATTTTTATTTAGTAATAATGTGTTATTAAGTACAAAACATATTAGTATCGTCAAAATTTATTATTAAAGTATTATGTTTTATCATTCTCAAAAATAAAATAATATAAACAAATAATTACAATAATAAAGAATTTACATACAATATTTAATTATGAACAAAAATAACAATAAATATCTTTGTACTACAATATTATACATTTAATCAAATGAAATATAAAGTAAAATTTTTTACTTATAAAATGAGATTGATATTTTTTCTGTCTTATTATTTAATTTAAATTAATCATTTGAAAATGTGCATGTCTGAAAGAGAGTCACATTTTGGGTTAAAATATTGTATAATTAATTTCCATATATAATATTGAACTTATGAAGGTTTTGACATTGGCATTCAAAATACCTGAATGAATTTCTGATTTTGTAGGATGAAGTAAGGATTGCATCATTGGTAGTGGTAAATGGACTTTTTTGAATGTATTGGAATTGGGGTGGTCCAAAATGTAGATTTAATTATAAGCTACACATATTAAATGAATGGATTATACCAGATGGTTTAATGTATTAAATCATACAAGTTAATACATCTATTCAACATGTGTAGCTAAATATTCATGGACTGCAATTTTTGACCCTCTCTTCTAATACTCAAAAATTTATATGTCTTTCATGATAGCAAACCATTTATTTATTAATGAATGAATTAAGAATTAATTTATATCTATTAGGACATTATATAAATGCCTATGCATTTTATTAGTATTATTATTGTATTTAAGTTAAGCACATTATTTGCACTACAAAATGATTTAATTATAAAAGATTAAATAATAAACAAGTTTATGGTGTTTTTTAATGGATTATGTCCAAATGTAATGGTAAATTAATTATTTATGTTGATTTTTATTTATTTATTTTTAAATACCAAATTTTTTATTAAACAAAAATTATTAAACATCAGAATTAGCTTAAAATATTTCTACTTATTCTATTTTAAAAGATTAAATGCAAAAATCATCAATTTTATATATTTTAACTTTGAATTAGTGTATATAATTCAAAATCAAAAAACAACAACAAACTCCATGGTCTTCCTTTTTAAGGCATCTGGTAATCTTCAACTGAAATCTAGGTTTTTAATTTAATGTGATGTGATGCATTGTGACTTTTCCTTATATGAAGTCAGGAATCTTTTAGCCACTATGCCCAGAGAAACTGGTTAACTACTTTACCTTTCCTATCCATGCTCTGCCCTAAGTTTTCCCATATTCATCTCTATCCTGCTTTTTGTCAACTCCATAGCCTTTATATCTAAATCCCCTTATCTTTTCCCAAATCCAGCATAAAAAACAATAACCCATTTTCTGTATAATAACAAACATGAATTATATTGGTGCATAAATATATGAATGTTGATTAAGTATATATTTATAATCATGATAAACAATACAAATGATATCCTTCATTTCCTGGATGCAAATAATTTCCAAATGGGAGTTCTATGCTGCTTTTTGATGATGTTTTATTTTGCTAAGTACAATTGCAAATCATATTTAAGTGAAGAGAGATTAGATAAAGTGTAAAAAACAACAGCAGTTTTATATTTTTGGATACTGTAAATTTAGAAAATGAAGATATAATTGAATTGAAAAGTGGACATGCATTTGTTATAAAGTTACAAATATTGAAAGCATGAGTAATATAGAAGTCACTATAATCTTAAAAAATGGACAAACAACAATGAAGATTGAAGAGAGATGCAAAATTAGTTATTCTATTTAAAGGGGGGAAATTTTTTTATTTTCATGTTCTGTCTCTTTTTTCCAAAAAATATTGGAATATTATTAAAAAAAATTTAATTCTCTAAATACTTTTTGTTGTTTTTATATTAATTTTTTATTTTGATTTGATAATTGTCTGATATTTTTTTCTATTTAAAGAGTTTTCTTATTTACACTTATGATTCAATAGTAAAGTTGTTCTCATATAAAGGCTTTGGCTGATGAAGAAACGGAATTGACTTAAATTAAATATATATTATTTTTGGTATACAGTAAACATTACAGAATGACAAACAAAATTGCCAATATTAATTTTTTAAAATTAGATTCTTTTAAAAATGATGTGGAGAAAATATTTTTAAATAAAATATTAATATTTTTAAAAATAAATTAAATTTTCACATAAATGGAAATTCCAGCGAAGTGATCAACTCTACTTAACCCGTGATGCAGTTTTATGAATAAACATCTTTAATATTGATTTAAAGACGAGAATTAACAAAATGCTGCTCTTTTTTCCTTAATCAATATATTAATTTATGAATTTACAAATAAATTATCTAAAATATCTGATGTCTTAAAGTTTCTTACTAGTTATACAATTTTTAGATACATTTTTGACTTAATCCAAGATAGCAAACATTAGCTGGCAACAACAACTAATGCAAAATCGATACTATTTTTGAAATTAAATGACAGACACATCAAGATATATGCTAAAATTATTTTGGCCTTACAAATAGAGATTGAGTAAAGTGAATTTAAACGCACTAAACCACTAATTATTTATACCACTCTACCAAAAAAAAAAAAAAAAACAGATATAAAAATTAAAACCAATTTTTAATAATACAAAATATTTTATCCTATTTTCTTATAATTATTTGGCCTGTGAATTTTTAAAATAGTTTAACAATTAATAAAATATCATAAAACAGTCTACAGTAATTTCAATCATGAGAAAGATTTACCACAAGCTTTATCCAAGTTCTTCAATTTTCACTGTATCCATAGATTTGGGTCACAGTAAGGATTTGCTCATATTTACATAGATCTGTAGCTGATAAATACTATTTATAAAACAGATGAGAACAGTTATCATGAGGAGTTGTTCTGAATCTGGTGATTTAAATTGCACTGATGAAGATCTAATTTAGCTGGCTTCACAGTTGAATCTGGATAAATAAATTTGTATATAAAAATTCCATGTTTTAAACTATAATTTTTTGACTATAAAATCTTGGCAAACCATAAAAAAAAGAGATATTGAGATAAGACTTAATGCTAAAGCTGTGTTTGGACTTATTGGCAAGACAAAACTGCTTATATCTGGTGAAGAAATATGTGGAAAAAAAACAGGGAATCAATAAATCAAGGAACAGGCATAAGAATACCAGCAATATTTTTCATAGTAATACATAGTTGAAAATCTCTAACATTATGGGAACTTGGCCCAACATTCACAAGTAGAATGTGCTACAGCTAAGCAATTACTAGTGATAGCTAGCTTTACAAGCAAGTTATTCTTAGAAGTTTATTTTCACCTAATCTTAGCTACTTTAGAAAAGAAACTTAGGCTATGATTCAAGAATACTTCTAAATAGCATGAAGTAGAATTGAGCTTTACTCTTGAAAAAAAAAAAAACGATCTTTAAATTATTGATTTTTTTTTCTTTCAGGAAAAGATACTTTTCAAGAAGTCAAAGTAATATTATCTGCATAAATAATTTTTCAGTATTTTGATTGGGGAAAATCATTGATGAATATATTAAATAAATTGAGTGAAAGAAAAACAATTATTTACTATTATTATCATTTAATGTGTTAAGGAAACTATTGATTTTCTTGCATTTAAAAATTTTACAAACTTTTAGAAGAACATTTTTTCAAACACAAATATATACTGAGATTAGATCAATAAATATGATGCCAGTTTTTAATTTATTTCAAAACCTTTTCAATATAAGTTGCTAAAGATAAAACTTGTTCAGACTAGCTTCTTCCAGGCCTAAACATAGCTTGTTTTATAAGTAGATGACTTTTAAATATTAGCAAAATTTTTATTAATATATTTTTTCAAAAAGTTTGTAAGCAAACACATAATAATAGTACTGAGTGATAATTTTTTAAATGATTTGTTTTAAAACTACTATAGTTTTGATTTTATAACATATTTTTAGAATAGTTTCTTTTATGAATAATGTTACTGAATTTGGCTTGAAAGAGAAACTTGCAATTCCATTCTAATTATGATTTTTTTATTCTATCAATTTTAGATTTAGATATCTGATATATATGATCAGAAAGTTCATTAGTAGTAACAGTAAAAGTTCTTTTAGAAGTAGTTTTATATTCACTATACATTATGATTATATCTTATAAAGTTTTACTTCATTAAGATTTTATTTCACTTCACTTTTCTGCCATCATCCAATGATTTTATAAGTTTATCAGAAATTTGCAGATCATTGGTAGACAAAAATGGGCTAAAAGAATATTTCTAGTTTTATTCAAATCTGAAATAACTTACTTTTAATATGCTTGAGGATTGTATTTCTGGCAGATGCTATGAGTTTGCTAAATCTATCACAACAAAAAAAAATTGGAGAGATTTTATTAATATTCTTTAAAAGATAACCAATATGTTGATTCCAGTTAATTTTCCTTATATTCCATCTTAGACCAGGATAATTTTCAATATAAAAAATAGATTACTTAGTTTATATTGACTAAGGGTGAAATGATACAATATCAGTAATTCAAAAAGTACAGGTAAATGATTTTTTGTTGAACCAAAACAGGAGTTGTTTTTGCTCCACGTCTGCCTGATTGCCGTAAGTGCATGGTTTTAAAATTCAACCATTCTAAAAATTTGATAAGTTGCTTGATCTTAATTTTTATATCCACAAAGTCTATTATAAAAATTGAAATCTCATATAAATATGGCTGTAGGAAAATTTGAAAGTGGAAAATAAGATCAATTTATAAATATTGCACACATAAAAATTGTCTATTTTAATTGTGATTGCAATATTATTTAAACTATCTTCAATAGAATTTGCTTGCTCTACAAGATAATTTTAAATGAAAGTAGCCATACCATGTTTACAGTGCATTATATCAATAATCAATATAAAATCTAAGAATTTGAAGAAATTATGTATTATTAGAAGAATGACAAGTCTTCTAAACTACAATTACATATACATTGTTCTGAACATTTAATTTGTAGAGAATTTTCAAGTTTTGATTTTATATATCCTCAATATTGAATGAAAATTATTTATTGTATTTCCTAGATAAAGAAAAGATTGCTCTATAGAGATATATCTGACACCAGAGGTGTTCCATGGTTGCCAACATCTTGTAATAATTTTTGATTTAGAAAACCTAGGACAATAACTTTTGTAATTCTGGCATGGTTATCTCCCACAATACCATCAAAGTTTACATTAATAGTTTTATTGTGTAATTTCATAATTTTCTGTCTTTAATCAGAAGTTCACAAAGATGCAATTTGGTTTCCAAATGAAGATTTTATTTTGTATACTAATGTAAACAATTTGCAAGACATAACATTTTAAATCAATATATTCAAAATTTGAAAGGGTTTATAGCACAATATTTGAATCCTAGATCATGTTGTTAGCAGGAAGATGAGAATTGTTTCCTTATAGCTGAAAATTTCTAAATCAGCATAGAATTTTTAAAGTAACTAACTCATATCACATGTAGTGAAGTGTCCAATTACTAATCGGTAAATGAATAGCTAGCTATCCTTAGAATATAAAGCATAAAAATGACTACTCAAACTTTGTTCAATTAAACTCTGACTAACCTAGTAAATAATGTTTTTTTTTTAAATTGTAGAAGGATGCTAAATATACCTGAACATGTGGTGGATTATTTAAGGCAATTTCACATCACCTAACATGTATAATATTTACAACTGAATTAATATATTTGCAATTGAATTGATCTGATCTCTTGAATCCTCTTTCAAATAGAACAAACATTCAAACTATGATATAAATCAATAATACTCAAAAAATTGAATTTGTCTAAATATTATAGAAAAAGAATGGAAGAAAATCACAAATCAATACTTAGTATAAATATGTGATAATACTGAAACAGTATTGATGATAAAAGAAAAGAAAAAATTCTTATTTAAGAGAAAAAATTTTATTTAAGAGAATTCATCATTGTTTGATAAAAATTAATTAAAGATATGTTTGTTATAGATTGAAAATACATTTCGAAAATAATGATGATAATAATAATAATTTAAATCTAAAAATATATTAGAATGTGGCTATAAAAATCCTTTGCCATTAAAAACATTAGATGAAATTAAATAATCTAAAAGATAAAATAAAACATAGTTAAAACAAATTGGGAATAATAAGTAGATGGAAAAAGAAACTGAGAAAAACTAAAAATGATTTTCCCATTTAAATTCTCATCTTATTATAAATTGATTATGAAGCCAAGTAATAAGCTTTAAAAAATAAAATATGATTTAGGCAGGGAGTAAACACAAATGTTTCTTCATAGAAAAAAGGTAAAAATATTTAATTCTATAAAAATCAAAGTTTAATTAAGTAAAATAGACGAATAAACTTTAAGGGTATTAATCTTTTTTTTAATTCAACAAGAATAGATATTATTATTGGAATCTATTATTGCATTAGTTATTTTTAACTGTCTTCAGGCAAAGAATTTGAAATAAGTTTTATAAAAGAAAAAAAAAGACTATTAGATGATGTATAATATTAATTGGTCTATTTACAGAAAGAATAAATACTTTTCTTTTTTCCAAGTGTCATAGCATCGGCCAGGACGCGAATCCGCAACCCGGGCAACTGCTCGTAAGGCAGTCGCGCTGACCTCTCGATCACCAATGCAAGACAAAAGAATAAATACTTATTTTAGAAATTATAAAAAATAATCACATTTTAAAATGTATGTATAATACATGTATATATAATATGAAAACATGTTAAGTTATTTATCTATAAGTCAAATATAGTAAATAGATAATAGAAGATTGTAAGCAAATAATAATACTTAAGTGTTATTGGAGGTACTTGACCATTGCTTGCAATCATTTAACATTCCTTAAAATTATGAAAGTGTTTATCGTAATAAAATGCTTTTTACATATTCAACGTTATTAGCACTTTCTTAGATAAGATTCCATTTAAGCTGGCTGAAGACTTAAGATTGATGAACATTTATGAATTTAAAAACAATAAACTCCTTGAATAAAAAGAAACGCTAGAAAATTATAAAAGATAGACAATGAAAGGCATAAGTTAATATAAAAAATGATAAAAAGTAGATTGTACTTGAAGTTTGCATCTGGTGTTATCTTATATGTACTTTTAAATGGAGAAGTTATTTTATTATTTTTAGTCTGCAATTTAATTCATTTTAAAAATATTTTTTCTACATTCTTAATACTTCACTAGTTTTAATCTATTTTACATCAACATTTTAAAAATCTGAGAGCAAAAAAAAATAATATTTATCAAAGTAATTTTGCAAAGGTTACAGTTTACATGGCATATTGATTGTTTATAAATCTTCATTTCCGTGAAAAGTAAATAAATTTCTTTGTGTTCATTTTAAAATAATTGAATTTAATTTAAATTGTGTCATCAAAATTATAATGGCATACAAATCGTTTTAATAAATGTTATCTCCATGGTTATTTTGTTTTTATTAAAGTTAAAAAAAATTGATGCTATTTTAATAGAAAGTGGTACTGAGGGAAGAAAGCTCCACTCTATTATATGATAATTATAAAACTCAGTAGATAAATTTAATATAGTGAATAAAATTGAGGATTTCTATTAAGTTAAAAATAAAAAAGATATCAGTAAAGCAAAGCTGTAAAGACTGATAAAATATTGTTAGTGATATCTAAACAGGTAATCATAAACAGCATAATCTTTTTAAATAATTAAAAAAACTAATTAATTAAAGGCTGTTTAGAAAAAATAATCAAATAAAAAATAATAACTAAAATAGATTTGTAATACAGGTAATATTATTTGCTAATTATTAAGGGAAAGAGTCTTATTTAGATTATTAAAAATGTTTGAAGTTTTAGAAAAAATGTGTATTATGAGATTGACACTTTTATTATCTTAATCTTATGAACTAAATTTAACTTTTCCTTTCACTTCCAAATATACATTTTTGAAGACTCAAACAGATAATGGAAAGTTAATAAATAAGATTTTAAAAATGAAAAAAAAAAAACAACAACTAGATTTGCATGTTTTAAAAAATATATAGAACGAACAATGCTAGAAGAAATATAAAACGCTTAACAAAAAAAAAAGATTAAAAAATAAATTGATAGTTAATGTAAAAATATTATAATATAATTACTTGAAAAAAGGAGGAAGAATAGAAAAAATATTGGAAAAATAGAGCTGTGGAAATGTGTGGGAGTTAGTATGACAATATATATTCATTTTATAGAAGCTAATATAGTACATCCCTTTATCTACTTCAGCTTCAAGCTGCCATATTGAACTTTTTAAAATACTGGCCTGACACACAATTTTCTCAATAACTTCAATTTTAATTATGTTAGAGCAAAAACAATTACATTGCTAGAAACTAGAAACATTAAGGAAAACAATAAACATAAAATAAATAGTGATAACTATATAAAAAATAAGGAAAAAAAGAAATTTTCACATCCAAAATAATTATTATTTTATTGTTTGTTCATAATTTGAAAAGTAACATTAACTAAAATTGAAAATATATCTTCAGTGATAATTTCTTTATATTCCTCACAAAATTCTCTTTCTAAACATGTATAACATGTCTTACCTGAGTTAATCCACAGCTTCATAATCTCCAAAAAAATTTGGATATGACTTCTTCATTTTTATCTTGTACCCCAAATGTTCTAAATGTCAAAGGCATCTATAAAGAAAAAGATTCATCATAATAAAAAATACAAAAGAAATCATCATAGCAATTGGCTTCTTATCCATCTAAAACTAGAAATTGTAGGCTACTGTCTATATCACTGATAAAATGAGTTTCATCTCTTCATTTTATATTTTTTTGTGTACATCAGTGATGTTTATATTCTTTATGGACACCAGTGATGTTTATATTCTTTATGCACACACAAGTGATGTTTATATTCTTTATTCACAGAAGTGATGCTATCTTATTATATTTATTGTACAACATAGATATAATTTATTTGCATATAGTGTATTTGTTAGCTATAGATTTGAAAATGTGTATGCAATGTTTGTATACATTTGATTATTAGTTTTATAACAAATTACTTATAAACCATATTATATAAGCATAATTAATAATTTTCATAATAAATTATACCTTTTGAAAAACATTATTTTTATAATAGTGTAGGTAGAATGTTAGACAATTACATTAGATATGAATTCTATATAAGCATAAATAACTAACACACACTAATTACAAACTAAAATTAATAAAAAAAATAATTTTATGAAAAAAATTTAAAAATGTTACGACCATTACGTCCAAGATCTATTGTAGGCCTTCTTTGTGAATAGCACCGGAGAAAATATCATTTGCAGCCCGTAAATTACTTTTGTCTTTTATTGCTTCGTGATAAGTACAAAAATTATCAAAAAAACAAACAAAAAAATTAAATACTGTGGTCGATTAAAAAATTTGTAAAAAATTGAAATTTCAACTGATTTTTTTAAAATAAACATTTTCTGAAAGCCACGTGATTAAGCTATAGAACACTCATATTTTGTTCTATGTCATGCTTATACTTTTTATGTCAGTAAAGAAAGAAAACAAAACATCATCTGAAAAACATCAGCAGAGCGCTCGCAGCGCTCACAAAATGGAAAGATATATATATACAGTATATATATATGTAATAAAATAAAAGATGAATTCATAATTTTAGTACCATCTATAGCAAGTTTGAATAGTCAATGACTACCAGATGAAAAAAAGTCTGAAGATGGGAAATTAAATGCATTACTATTTAGTAATCACAGATTAAATGCTAGGTGGCTTTAAACTAGAAAGCTTTTATTTTATCATCTATTGTAAAGCTAGCAAATTATTTGATTTGTTTTAAATATATAATATGTCAAGAATAAGACTCATGCAACTGATGCAATATATAGTTGAAATATTCTCTAGCAACAACATATGTTAATTTTGAGAGTTTAATATTTTGCTCATAAAATTTATTGTATTGTGTTGTAAGTAATAAGTATTTTAATTATCTAACCTATTGTACAAGTTGCATGCCTTAATCTCAACATATTGCATATATTTTGACACTGGAAATACCTTATATTGCATATATGCAAAGAAATAAATGTCAGGATTATTCATATAAATAAGTTCAAAAATATGTTTACCAATGATCC
Source organism: Epiperipatus broadwayi (assembly GCA_028023455.1). Taxonomy (NCBI): domain Eukaryota; kingdom Metazoa; phylum Onychophora; class Udeonychophora; order Euonychophora; family Peripatidae; genus Epiperipatus; species Epiperipatus broadwayi. The sequence continues at coordinate 665,228 of JAQFVV010006336.1, forward strand.
TACTAAATAACTACTAATTAAAGTTGACACCCCCAAATTAATTTCTTCATCTAATAAGCCAACAATAGTTGTTGTCAAAGTTTACTTAGAGACAAAAGGAGATTCTCTTTTACATCAACACCCAAGACTTTACATGAAACATAATCTAAGACTACTATTGAGTATCTAAATTTGTACCCATATAAAACATTGGACATTAAATAAAAGAGGATTTTCTTTCATTGCCAAGCAAATTCTGATACAAAGCTATTGTTGGTTACAGGGTAAGTAGTTTAGATTTGAGGCATCAATTTCACTTAATGGTTACATAGCAAAATCATTGCTAAAATATATTTCTCTAGAATAATTTTCCATATACATTGGCTTACACCTTAATTAATCTATGAAAATATTTAATTTAACACACACACACACATATATATATATATATATCAAAAAATAAAATTAAGGTAATTAAAGATTTGCTTTTGTTATTGGAAGATTCTATGTATTTTACTTATAGAGGTAATTTTTATAAGATTAAGGAAGGGTGGATAATAGGTTATATTATTTCTCCTTTAGTATGTTCAGTTTATATTAGTTTTATGGAGGAGGAAATTATTATTAAAAAGAATTGTTTATATGTAAAATTATTTGTCAGATATGTTGATGATTGTTTATTTGTAGTTGAGAATGATAAATTGAAGGAATTTGTAAATGAGTTTAATTGTTTTGATCCTTCTATAAAATTTGTGTTAGAAGGTGGGGGGGGGTTAGATTTTGGTAAGTTAAAATTTTTAGATCTTTTGGTGATTAGAAATATAGAAACTAATTGTTTATTGTGCAGTCATTTAGTTAAAAGTAAAGAATTAAGATCTATAATTAAACCTGATAGCTATCAGTCTGTATCTCATAAAGTAGCTGCTTTAAGGAATTATTGTCATAGGAATATTAAATTAAATAATTCTAGTGGGGTAGCTTTGTTTCAGAAATATCAATTTTATAAAGATTATTTGAGTGTTGGATACTCTGATAAATTTGTTAAAAGTATTTTATTTAATAGTAATATTTGTAAGGATGTAAAGGTTAAAGAAAAATATGATTTTATTTCTTTGCCATTTAAATTGTCTTCTTATAAAATTGTGTGTAGAAATAGTAAATTGTTTGGAAATAAGAAAATTGCTTGGAAAAGGGGTGTTACAATGAATAATTTATTAAATAATACAAAAGAAGTTTTTGATAGAAAGACTATTCCTAGTGTGGTATATTTTATTCCTTGTTTATTTTGTAAGAAGGTTTACATAGGTCAGAGTAGTTTGAGTTTAAATGAAAGAATAAAGGTTCATAAAAGTAGAGTTAAAAATAGATATCTTAGTTCTGCTTTGTATGTCCATGAAAAAGATACAGGCCACACTATTGATTTTGATGAAGCTAAGGTTGTCTTCTTTGAGAGAAATGAAATCAAAAGAAGAATTAAAGAGTCTTTATTATTGAAAATTTATTATTCTGAAGCAATTAACTTATTTAAGAGTTCTTTTAATATTAAGGGTGGATGGGAAGTGAATGGATTTGTGGGTAGTTTTTAATAGTATATATAATGTGTGGTTTTTTTGTAGTTCTTTACACTTGAGAAGTCTGCTTGTAGCAGTGAAACCTTAGGTTGTGTTTTAATATTATTTTTATGCTGGTCTGGTTTAATTTTAGATTTGGGGTAGTTTTGATTTTATATTGACTAGTTTAGCTTTATGCTTGTAATATATATATATATATATATATATATATATATATATATATATATATATATATATATATATATATATATATATATATATATATATATATATATATATATATATATTGTGCCAGATACTCAATCTATTCTGATACAGAGGGTGCCACCAGATTACTACGTATCTGGAAAATTTGTTTACTGTGACCAGAATAGATGATGATGGTTTGCGCCGACTAGACTCAGGGAGACACAAGAGATCTTAAATTGTTTAGACAATCGAGACAAAAGCACAAAGACAAACGTTAGCCAAATTAAGTTTAAACAAATTTTAAAATTTTATTAAAAGAAAATAAATTATAAAATATAATTTATTTATGATGTAATAAATAAGGCTAACTCAGGCGTGTACCAGAAATACTAAAGGTAAAGCTATGACAGACCAACTGATCTTCTAATAAACGAAATTGTAAAGGGAGGAAGCAAATTTTATTCAGCCGAGGATTCACCCAAACATTGGTCCTCACTTTCAGATATTCAAACAATACGCTCTTGAAACAGATCAAAGAAACCAGGCCAACAAGCTTTTCGAGACCCAAAATTTGGTCAGACCCCAAATGTCCTTATGTCGGTATGAGCTGCACCTATTACTATGTTTAAAATAACAGTGATTGATCCACCTCAAGAACAAACAAAAATATGATTGAAATGGAGTAAAACAATTAAAACTGGTGAATTCCAGCTAAACGATTGGTGAAAATTACTCTAAAATTAATAATTAAAGGTCTCAATAAGACACAAGTAAATTATTAGAAAACCAGTTATGTCTGCTCCAGCAATGAAAGAAAATGAATTACAAACAAATGCTGAGTACATGCTCTGATAAATATAAAGCACACATAATAAATACAAAAATAAATCTATCGGAGAGTGCACATGAGTACGAAAATATTAAAAGTGGTAAACACTTTAGCAGAACAAAAGTATCACTCACCTGTAATTTAAAAAGGGATAAATTTTCTCTTCCTGCTGACGACTTATAAAATTACAAAGAAGAACAATTCTAATTTCCGCTTTTAGAGATATTAGAAATGAAATCTCCACTTGCGGAAAATTAGACGATAAAGTCACCAGCCAAAAGATTTTTGGAGGTTTGCGAAAGCGCAAACACAGTGTTTACAAATTAATTATTGAATACTAAAATAATTACAGGTAAGCATATAAAATGCATGCCTGCCAAAGCATTTATAAAAAGTGAAGCATAAAAATATAAAACTCATTCGTCACTCTCCAATAAACAAAAATTGAAAGCAACTTGGAATCTTAAAACTAAGATTCCAAGACACACTACAAAATATTAGAAAACACAGCAAATATTAAATATGAGGCTATATTGTTTAGGAATATATATTTATGATTAGATTGAGCAGAGATTTAATGAGAATTCATTTACCCTGGGAAGAATAAAAAAGAAAATAGTTAACTTTTGGTAAAACAATGTTCACTTAGAGTGCGCACTATTATTCTAGTTCATTTCAAGTTCGTAGACAGTGGCAAGGTAGAGATAAAGAGGTTCCGGCTTCTTTTAGATGTTTAAGGCATTACTGAAGCATATTTGGAAGTTAGGGATCCGTCTTTTGTTAAATTAGCAAGCCATTCTGGTAGTGATAACACGTATAGTCATTTTTCATCTTGTTGCAAACAAAAGGATTTAAATAACAGCAAATTTCCTTTAAGAATTTAAATGTCCGTTCAGATAAACTTTCACTTGAGAAACAGCTTGTCTAGTTAAGAATCCTGAATTAATTGACACTCCAAATTTTCGGGGCTATTTATACGTTGCTCCATTTCCTACGAAACACTTTCCTTGTTGTCCAATTTCTACACCTTAGGTAAGGAAAATATTAATCTCCCGCTCAATCTAATCTAGGAATTCTACCTAGGGATTATTGAAACGAAAACAACTACATAAAAAAAATCAAATCTCCACTTTTAGAATTAATATACAATAATTAAAATAAAAGCAACAGGAATGCAATTAGCTAGCCAGCTTGTTTTTAATAAATTGATTTAAAGTAAAAACAAGCGGTATATGAAAACTATTTTAAAATAAATTGATAAACATTGAAATGATCCATTTTACATCTAAATGTGTGTCGTGTGTATTTTGATACATGTACTCTTTTTAAATAATAATGAAAATTTAAACATTAAAGAAGATTTAACAAAAATTAAGTTTAGTGAAAATTAAAAACCTATTTTTTTTTTTTTAAGTAACACCATTGAATCAGATTTCAATCCTGCTCAATATATATATATATATATATATATATATATATATATATATATATATATATATATATATATATATATATATATATATATATATATATATATATATATATATATATAAACATTACAAGCATAAAGCTAAACTAGTCAATATAAAATCAAAACTACCCCAAATCTAAAATTAAACCAGACCAGCATAAAAATAATATTAAAACACAACCTAAGGTTTCACTGCTACAAGCAGACTTCTCAAGTGTAAAGAACTACAAAAAAAACCCACACATTATATATACTATTAAAAACTACCCACAAATCCATTCACTTCCCATCCACCCTTAATATTAAAAGAACTCTTAAATAAGTTAATTGCTTCAGAATAATAAATTTTCAATAATAAAGACTTTTTAATTCTTCTTTGAGAGAAATGAAATCAAAAGAAGAATTAAAGAGTCTTTATTATTGAAAATTTATTATTCTGAAGCAATTAACTTATTTAAGAGTTCTTTTAATATTAAGGGTGGATGGGAAGTGAATGGATTTGTGGGTAGTTTTTAATAGTATATATAATGTGTGGTTTTTTTTGTAGTTCTTTACACTTGAGAAGTCTGCTTGTAGCAGTGAAACCTTAGGTTGTGTTTTAATATTATTTTTATGCTGGTCTGGTTTAATTTTAGGTTTGGGGTAGTTTTGATATATATATACTGAACCATGTGGAAGAAAATTGCTGTGATTATCTAATTTAAAATTTTGATCTTAACTCTGACTGCACTTTCACTATTGCAGCAGACAGGCCCTTCAAGTAGAGAAGTATAATACCACAGGTAGATGAAACACTCATGGTATCTATAACCAAACTGAGGCTATACAAAGTATAACCCATGATCACATTCTCAGGCTATAGAACTTCTTGGCTGCTAGATTCAAACCCTGCATTACAAAGCACTTTATTTGTTTTGAGGCTTAACCTCAGGTGCCAGACAACCACAGGTTATATAGTCAGCATGTCCAGATGACAGGTATACAATCTAGTGTTTGATATATTCCCAAGCTTGCTTCTTTTTTTATAATTGTGAAGGGAAATATTTAACACACTTGCCCAAAGCTTATAATTAACTATAACTTAATCTATTAGTGACACCATTATAAGAGAGAGAATAGAATATAATAAAAATTTATGGGATCAATTTAAAGAGTACAGTAGCTGTAGTTATTCAAGATCATTAAAGTCTTCCATTCAAATAAATGTTCAAATCTTTTAGATAGCATAATACATATTATATTTATCTAGGATTTTTGTTTTGGATAGCATGCTACCCTCTCATGAATATGGTTCCTTGTTTGTTCCTAATTTCTGATCACCAACTGATTGGATTTTTTTTTCCTCCAATGGTTTGATTGCTTACTGATTTTTCATGTTTCAATGAAGGAGAGAGATTTTTCTGTAGTTTACAGATCAGAAGGTGATCATGAGTTCTAAATAGAAAGCATCTGATGATATGAAGAATTGGGATTGAAGGCTAGCTGCACACTTCAGTTGCTGTCTTGCAGTGCATGCTGTTAGGTTGCCCTTCAATGATTATAAGTATAGGCATCCACCCTCTGGAGATGTTTATGGCCCTTTGTCATTTTCTCTTATTTGAAAGTTTTTTTTATAGGATACCAATATTGAATAATAATGAATATAGACTACGTAATAAAAATAATAATATAATAATGAATGAATGAATCTCTCAGTCATTTTATATTTTTCTTTCTTATTGTTTTTATTTATCATTCTTTTATCTGGTTTAAACAATTTTTATATTTTCTTAATTAAATTTGTATTCTGTTTTAATCTAACTTCTTGCTTAGATTAATCTAATGTTTGATAAGATAATGGCTGTAGTCTTTTCCTTTGTTTTTTGATTAGTGCAGCGGAAGTTATTATTTTTTGTCTTCTCTTTCTCAGCTAAATAATCTTTTAAGTGAATTTAAATTTAAAAGTTTTCTTATTTACAAATTATATATTTGCTTTTACATTTTTTTTCTATTTAACTTTTTTTTTACTTAAAGTTATTTGTCTACCCCCCTTTCTATTTTTACATTTTTTTCCTATTTAACTTTTTTTTTTACTTACAGTTATTTCTCTACCCCCTTCCTATTCACTCTTTAATATTCAAACTTGCTTTTACTTTTTTTTTAAATGACAAAATGATGCAACACTTTATTTTTACAAGTTTGTGTTTAAAAAAAACTCTTTAATACACATAGTATAATTTATATTTCACCTTTATTAAGATTTAATTATTTAAAAAAATTAATTTGATCATTTATTAATAAATGATTTCACATGTAATGCAGAATATATGCATATTCTCAAACAGTATATTTGTTGATGGTATATCACACCCCTCCCCACATGTTGAGAGGTAAAATGCACCAAATAGACTATTTTATCTCTAATAATTTATTTATAGCTTTTCTCAAAACATTTATTTTATGACCATTATTTCTATTTTTCATGTAATCCAAGTACTTGTTTCATTTCATTACCTAAAATTCTGACCAACCACTGTAGTTTTATTTAATATTTGTTAGGCAACTCTTTTTTTTATCAGCCTCAATGACTGAGCATTATTTGTCCTTTATTACTCTACACCCTGTGCCATGACAAATGCATTCTTGTCATATTTACATATCACATATAGACCATCGTAGATTGGTTAAATTTTTTTATAAATGTGCATTTTTGGATGGCTCACAGGGTTGACCCTTATCATGACTTTGTCTCCTATCATAAATTTATCCTTGCCTTGGCCTTGTCTCCTCTTCCTTAAATCATTCATCTTCTTTAGCCTAATTTGCACTTGTCCAACATCTCTCTCTTTATCTATCAGACCCATATTCACTGGCAGTCTGGTTTTAAATAGATAAGAGATATTTTTCCCAAAAGGAAGCATTATAGGTTCAAACCCCATAGATTCATTTTTGATCGATTCATCATATGGATAATTCTTGAGATTTCCTTGCATCACCTTAGATGATTATTGTATATATATATATATATATATTGATATAGGCACATATAATTTTATCTAAAATTATATTATTAAAATAATCTTTCGTTAAAGAAAAACATAAAATTAAATGTTGAAGAGTTTATTCAGTTTGTTTTTGAAAAAGATAAAAATCAAATAGTTTTCTAGTGTTAGTTTTGAAATAAAAAGCTACAATTAATTAATCAAAAGGGGGGAGGGGAGTCTTGGTTTGAGAAATTAAACTAAGGGTTATAAAAGGAAGTAAAGAGTTTTTATTAGTATTCGTAAAAATATAATTTAAAAAGTTAAAACATACAAATCTCTTTTCATTCAAGTTTAATTAAAAAAAATAATGTTAAAACTAATATATGTGCATATATATGTGTGCTTGTCAACAATAGAATAAATGTTATTTTAAATAAATGAAAGTTAAAGAAGATTATCATTAAAAAACACGGCAATGGTTATTAATTAATATCAAACAACATTTTTGCATGGCTATTACTAATTAAGCAATCTTTCAAAACACGTTTATCAAATGATTATCACTGGAATTTGACAACAGATCTTTGCAGGAGATATTACGAAGACAACATGTCGCAGATATAAATAGACTTTTTTTTTATTGGACAGTCTCAGTTCACAAATTTATTGAGTGAGTGCAGTTCAGAAATTAATTGAGTCAGTTAACAAACAAAATGCAGTGTTGAGAAGATTTTGGGAATTCACATCTCTCCACAGCCTAAAAAGTCCGATGAAAACAGCAAGATCTGCCTGTGAAATAATGTCAACGTAACAACTTAGAAAATCTCCGTCAATATCTAATTGTCTCCAATAGTAATAATCGTGAAAATCAGGAAACTCATTAAGGAAAAGTCCCAGCTGGCTAGTAAGTATTCATAATGGAAATATCCTCACCGAAAGCAGCCACCAAAAGAACAAAATTCTACGTCTACATTCAAAAGCCTAGTTAAAAACATTTGCTTATTTCGTTTATACTGTAATAGCCATTGCATTGCATTAATTCATACAAATCTTTCAAGAGACTAATTATATGAACTCTATATCATACATAAATGAACTATTGATGTGTGTGATTAAATTTCAAATACTATGTAGTCCTTTATTATCATTATTATGTGTGTGCATGAGTTAATATGTGCGTGATGCTTATATCAATATTATTAGTCAAAGTAGATAAATTCCCAGTGTTCTGTTATGAAAATATTCAAGAATATTTAAACTATTTAGAATGTTAATTTAAAATATGCATGTGTTTTATTAGAAGTATAAAATGTTTAAATTTAGTAAATAAATGTTAGTTAATAAATCATCTTTAAAATTAAACTTCATTTGTTGGTCAATTCTTTTTATCAATTCTTTTACCAAATTCTTTTATCAATCTCTTTTATAAATTCCCTTTTATAAATTCCTTTTACAATTCTTTTATCAATTCTTTTAACCACTAATGAAGTATAATCTATTAGTGATTACAAACAGCTGAGCTAGTCATGAATTTAGGCATGGAGTTAGTGGCCACTGTTCAAAGTGTGTTGTCTATTCTTTTAGTATTCTTTTAGAATAAACAGCTGGCACCCGTGTTTATACACAAACAAAAAGTGCTTTGGATTTGGTGTTGAACTCAAGAGCCGAGAAGAAGCTATGTCCTGGAAATGTAACGCTAGTTATATACTTTATAGCTATCGTTTGGGCATACATACTCTCCGAGTATGTTCTTCTCTGCCTAAGAGACTGGTGTTTCGAATGCACACATTCGAACATGGTTCAAATGGCTATACCCAACTGTGGGGCTGAACCTAAAAAACAATAGTAATGAAATACTTTGTTTCTTGTTTGAAAATTTTGTTTTATACAAAAGTTAAATTACATATGTAAAAGTGTTTTAATTTAAAAAAAAAAAAAGAATTGACCGAAAACTTTTTTTTTTCGAAATGAAAAGAGATTTTGACATTTATGCTATCAAATCAGAGACAGTTGATATTTGGGTGGAGTTAAAGCATTAGATCGGGTAGAGAAAGAGACTAAAAGGGTGGAGTTAGCGTGAGTTTCCATCTTAGTAAGAAAAATAAATAAATAAGTTGTATTTAAATTTAGTTTAACATAAGCGCTAGTACTTTGAAATTGAAATTTTTGAAAATGGATCCGAAAGAACGCCTAATATATTTTAAAAATCCCCAGTTAGTAGAAAAGGAGAAAGAAGAAGTATCTGAGACGTGAATGATGATGAAAATGATGATGAAAGAAATGCGTCAAGAAATTAAACAAAGTCAACAAGAATTGTGTCAGAAATTTGAGCAAAGCCAACAAGAGCTCAAAGAAGAACTCAAAGCAGAATTGAAGGCAGAAATTAGTCAGGTTAAAACAGAAATTAAAGAACTCAGAGCAGAAGTAAGAGAAATAAGATGTGAGATAATGGTAAAGTTAGAGAAGAACCAAGAAGTTATAGAGTTAGATTTAATTAAAGAAAGTCAGGAAGTTGAAAAGGAAGTTGAGGTGATAAAAGACATAGAAATTGAATTAGAATCAGATAGCGTTGTGATAAATAAAGTAGACAAACATAAGTTCAAGGTAGTAGATAGTGTAGAAAAGTTTTTACAAAAATTTAAAAAGGTTAAAGTAACTGTTCACATTCGCTGTAGATTTAAAACAAAGAAGAAGCATAGGAAAAAATATTCACGATTAGGAAAAATATGGAGATCTGTAAAGCTTAAAAGTTTTCTAATTTACAAGGCAGAAAATAGAACAGAAAGAGAAAGAGATAAAATAGATTTTAATCAAGAAATAGAAGTGAGAATATGGAGTATGATTTATATTATAAAATTAGTAGAAAGAAAGAAGGAACTGCCTGACATAGTTTAAAAGTTAGTAATCGGGCAGAATAGTAAAGGAAATAAACAAAAAAGACCGGAAATGGACAATGAGCACGAATATGATTATTCTAAAGTAAATAAATCTAATAAATTAAATCTGAATCTTCTATTTAAAACTTAAGACAATAAATTTAAAAATGAATGAATAATAATAAATGAAATGTTGCAAGTAATAATAATAATGTAGGCTTCGCAAAATAAAAGATTTTTTTTCTCCACGCACATATTAATTAAGGAAATGTTCGTAAATAAACAGTTCAAATAAATAAAAATCAATAAAATCAAGTTAAATAAATGGGTCAAGTTAGTGATGTAAAAGTAAAGTTGTAGGTTTAAATAAATGAAAAGATAACGGAATTTCTAGAATAAAATTAAGTTAGTCAAATAGATATTTGTATAATAATGAATTGTAATAAAGTAAAACAGTTTTTTTTCTCTCTGAGTACACGTACGTTAATATATAAGGTAAACAAATGTTTAAAAAATAATATTGTAATATAAATAATATTCGTAAGAGTTTAGAATAGTATTGTAAGATTAAATAAAATAGTTTTCTGAATATACGCAAGTTAATACATAAGTTAAAGTAATGGGTTAAAATAATATTATAATATAAATAAATATGTAAGTTGATGTCTGTGATAGTTTAAAGATAATATTATAAGATTAGTGTAAATAAATAATGTTGAAATAATGTTCGTAATGGTTTGAAATAATGGTGTAAGATTAGATTAATACAAATAAATATGTTAAAGTAATGTTCATGTGTAGTTAAAAATAATATTGAAAGGTTAAAATAATATAAATGAAAGTCAATCTAAGTTGTATTAAGAGTGTATAAGGGTTCGAATCTAAAGGGATGAGGGTAGTATTGAAATAAGTTAGATAAGGATTAAGTTTAAAGCTCTCGACTGGATAAATTCTAGTACCCGCAACGGATTGGCCAGGATCATTCCTCTTTTAAAAAAAATGCACTGGCAACAACCAGAGTAAGTCATAAGTCACTTTTCAGGGGAGAATCCTCATATCTCGTACCTCGTTTTCCAAAGCGTAAGTCGGAAATGGACAGTTAAAAATTCCTGCCATTGCAGCTGCTTAGTCAAAGTCTAATCAAGAGAATCGGCAATCATTTTCCAGGCCGTAAGTCGGAAATGGACAGTTGAAATTCCTGCCATTTGCAGCCACCTTTTCTTAGTCAAAGTCCGATCAAGAGAATCGGCAGCCGAAGCTTCATTTATAAAAGATCCCTGTGCCACAAATTTAGTTTGTCCTCGTGGTCATTATCCAGGACGAACATTGTAAGCAATGTTACCAGCATAGAAGGAAGAAAAGCATAATTGGAGATTTCCCTTAGCATGGAAAGGAAAAGATACCAAAAAGCAACCTTAGAAAGAATAATAAATTAAGATTTAATGTTGTCAGAGATAAAATGGTCAAAAATGATGCATTTTACTCTCAAAAGGAAGGTCGGTGTAATGTACCTCTATTGATATAAGCACATATAATTTTATCTAAAATTATATTATTAAAATAATCTTTCGTTAAAGAAAAACATAAAATTAAATGTTGAAGAATTTATTCAGTTTGTTTTTGAAAAATATAAAAATCAAATAGTTTTCTAGCGTTAGTTTTGAAATAAAAAGCTACAATTAATTAATCAAAAGGGGGGAGGGGAGTCTTGGTTTGAGAAATTAAACTAAGGGTTATAAAAGAAAGTAAAGAGTTTTTATTAGTATTCGTAAAAATATAATTTAAAAAGTTAAAACATACAAATCTCTTTTCATTCAAGTTTAATTAAAGAAAAAATAATGTTAAAACTAATATATGTGCGTATATATGTGCAATTGTCAACAATAGAATAAATATTATTTTAAATAAATGAAAGTTAAAGAAGATTATCATTAAAAACACGGCAATGGTTATTAATTAATATCAAACAACATTTTTGCATGGCTATTACTAATTAAGCAATCTTTCAAAACACGTTTATCAAATAATTATCACTGGAATTTGACAACAGATCTTTGCAGGAGATATTACAAAGACAACATGTCACAGATATAAATAGACTTTTTTTTTTATCGGACAGTCTCAGTTCACAAATTTATTGAGTGAGTGCAGTTCAGAAATTAATTGAGTCAGTTAACAAACAAAATGCAGTGTTGAGAAGATTTTGGGAATTCACGCCTCTCCACAGCCTAAAAAGTCTGATGAAAACAGAAAGATCTGCCCGTGAAATAATGTCAACGTAACAACTTAGAAAATCTCCGTCAATATCTAATTGTCTCCAATAGTAATAATTGTGAAAATCAGGAAACTCATCAAGTAAAAGTCCCAGCCGGCTAGTAAGCATTCATAATGGAAATATCCTCACCAAAAGCAGCCACCAAAGAGAACAAAATTCTATGTCTACATTCAAAAGCCTAGGTAAAAACATTTGCTTATTTCGTTTATACTGTAATAGCCATTGCATTGCATTAATTTGTACGAATCTTTCAAGAGTCTAATTATATGAACTCTATATCATACATAAATGAACTATTGATGTGTATGATTAAATTTCAAATACTATGTAGTCCTTTATTATCATTATTATGTGTGTGCATAAGTTAATATGGGCGTGATCCTTATATCAATATTATTAGTCAAAGTAGATAAATTCCCAGTGCTCTGTTATGAAAATATTCAAGAATATTTAAACTATTTAGAATGTTAATTTAAAATATGCGTGTGTTTTATTAGAAGTATAAAATGTTTAAATTTAGTAAATAAATGTTAGTTAATAAATTCTTTAAAATTAAACTTTATTTGTCGGTCAATTCTTTTTATCCATTCTTTTACCAAATTCTTTTATCGATCTCTTTTATAAATTCCCTTTTATAAATTCCTTTTACAATTCTTTTATCAATTCTTTTAACCACTAATGAAGTATAATCTATTAGTGATTACAAACAGCTGAGCTAGTCATGGATTTAGGCGTTGAGTTAGTGGCCACTGTTCAAAGTGCATTGTCTATTCTTTTAGTATTCTTTTAGAATAAACAGCTGGTGCCCGTGTTTATACACAAACAAAAAGTGCTTGGATTTGGTGTTGAACTCAACAGCCGAGAAGAAGCTATGTCCTGGAAATGTAACACTAGTTATATACTTTATAGCTATCGTTTGGGCATACATACTCTCCGAGTATGTTCTTCTCTGCCTAAGAGACCGGTGTTTCGAATGCACACATTCGAACACAGTTCAATATATATATATACTCTGAATAGTTACCCTAATCATCAGTTTCGAAAATATAACATAAACTATAACCAGATATTTCATTTTGTAAAATGGTGGCAGTAATTCATAAAAATTATCTCATTTTGTAAAATGGTGGCAGTAATCCATAAAAATCTACAGCCACTAGGCTATTAGATTTTTGAGAGTATATGCATTGAATTGTTTAGTGTTCAAGCATACTTTACACTTATTGATGAGGTCCAGAAAGCTGGCATACATCCCTGACCAGTAAAAACAATGACTCAACCAACCTTCAATTTTATTTGCTCCATAGTAACCATACTTTTGATGACTATGATCCACAATGCACTTCCTCCTAGTGACAGAAATAACTATACATCTCCCTTTTTACTTTTATGCTGTAAACCTTCCCCATTTTAAGCAATAGCATTTTCTGTCTCTCCACAATGGACTATTTCCTGGTTCTTTCTATGGGTTGATGCTGCCAGTATTTCACAATCTGTCTGTAATTGGAATCTTTTCTGTATCCTTTCTTTAATCTATAGAGGTCATTTTCTACAGCCTTGCTTCCATTTATTTTCATTGCAGCAATATATATGTCATTACAACTTAAATCCTGTTGCACCTGTAATGCTGGGTAATGGCTTAATGCATCTTCTACTACATTTTATTTACCTTGGCAGTATTTTACACTGTAATTAAATTTTTGGAGGAATAAACTCCACCTTATTAACCAATTGTTTGTAAGGAAGCTATGATTTAAGAATTTGAGACTTTTGTGATCAGTGATTACAATCACCTCAGACCTATAAGAAACTGGAAAAATTTTTGGAATACCCAGACAATTGCTAATGCTTCCTTTTCAGTCATGGTATAGTTTATTTCAGGACCTTCAATAAGTGGCTAATAAAAAAAACCTCTTGCTGACCCCTTTCATGGATTTGAAAGAGTGTAGTCCCCAATCCAACCCCACTAATGTCAGTTTGCACAAAAACAGCTTGCAAAATCAGGACATGAAAACAAGACCTCTAAAAACCTTATTTTCACATTTTAAAAATTGTGATCATGCTGTTCAGTTCACACCCACTGCAATAGTGGCTCCATGTCAAAGACAACTTCAGTTGTAAAAGTTACATAACCCTAGGAAAGACCTTATATGTTTTTCATTTCTTGGCACTAAAAAATCCTAAATTGCTTGAATTTTTTCAGGAAGAGGTTGGATTTTCTTCCTATTTATTATGTGGCCAAAAATTTTTACCTCGGTGCAGCCTAAAATTTTTACCTTTGTGGTCATTAACTAGCTTTTATTTACATTTATTTTGATCCTTAACTCCTTTTTTGTATACTCTCTGATGCCAATAAAATGTCATCAAAATACATTACCACTAAATTTTTGATATCATCCAATAATACCTGGTCTAAACACTGCATTAGCCATGCCCCACAATTTTTCAATCCAAACAGTATCTGATTAAAGTTGTAGACATGCCCATTTTACCAAAATGCAAAGTACTTCTGATTGTTAGCATGTAAGTTGATCTGCCATTAACTGGCAGTCAGATTGAATATCAAAAATACTTTTTTTATTATGAAATTTTACCAATAATTCATTTATAGGTGGAAGGGCATTTGTGTCAGGGATAGTTATTTTATTTAATTGTCTTGCATCCAAACATAGTCAAATGAATCTGTCCTTTTTCTTTACAGTTACAATAGGATTGTTAAAAGGAGATGAGCATTTGGATATGATGCTCCACTTTAGCATTTTATCTATCTGCTCTTATATCTCCACTCTGTACTTATGTGAGATAGGGTATGCCAAGACCTGATAGGGTTGATCCATCATGAATTTTATTCTATAATCATATCCTTATCTACAGGACTTTCTGAAAAAGACATTTTTGTACTCAATCAGCACTTTTTCCAATCACCTTTTTGACAGTTATTTATAAACTTGGATTCCTTTACCTTTTTGTGTATTTCCATTTTTATTCCTGCATTTTGTATACAGCACACCCTAGTGGACTTATATGCTTTGTCTGACAAATGTTAGTGTTTTATCATTTAATTTTACTTGATTTAATTTATAATCCAACATCCAACCAGTATTATGCATAAAGTCTGATCCCAGTATTACTTTATGGATTAGACCCTCCAAAATAAGCAATACATGACTATGCTCTTTTCTGCTATACACATATTTACACACACCTGTTTTGATACCAATTTCACCATTTTACTGTTAGACATAGGAGCATATACTATTTTTAATGGCAAAATTTTGATATTAGAGTTAATGCAGCTTATTCTTTTTGCTAGCTTATCCATATCTGTTTTTATGCTATCTAGTATTTCCCTATCCTCTCATTGTAGTATTCTCATTTCCAACCCTCATCATTCTATTTCTTCTTTCAGCATTTCCATTATTACTTCTGTACTATTTTGCACCACCATTTTTACTTTGGCTCTAATACACAAATTTTTATTTTACTTATTTTTACTTTTAAATATTTTGCTTGAACAAAGTATACAACCACCCCCAACCCCTTAGTCCATTCTGATCTTCACCTTACTATCAATACCCATAATCTGCATAGAATATTTATCTTTTCAGACTCTTATCTTTTTATTTACATTTCATTAAAATTTGTTTGCTTTGGTCTATTTTCTTCTTATACTGCTCACAGATTTTACATTTATAATGACACAATTTAGCATTTATTTAAAACTTTAGTTTTGACCTTTTTAATTTTAACTTTAATTATGTTTATAATTACTGGTAATTTGCAGCACTTTATCATCCTGTTTGGAAAGTTAATTGAACTGGGTGGGAGAAATTCGCTGTGATTATCTAATTTAAAATCTCAATCTTAACTCTGGCTACACTTTCACTATTGCAGCAGACCATTCTTTCAAGCATAGAAGTATAATACTACAGGTAGATGAAACACCCATGGTATCTATAACCAAACTAACGCTATACAATATATAACTTATGATCACATTTCCAAGCTATAGAACTTCCTGGCTGCTAGATTCAAACTCCTGCTATCCAAAACATTTTATTTGTTTTGAGGCTTAACCTCAGGTACCACCTAACCAGAGGTTGTATAGTAAGCATGTCCAGATGACAGGTATACAATATAGCACTTGGATATAATCCCAAGCTAGCTCATTTTTTAATTGTGAAGGAAATATTTAACACAGTTGCCCAATGCTCATGGTTAACTATAACTTAATCTATTAGTGACACAGTTATAAGAGAGAGCATTGATCAGACAATGACTAAGCAAACAAATAATTTATTTACAACATAATTAAAACATATTATAAAAAAAATTAAATATCCACATACACATTTGAAATGAAATATAATAAGAATTTATAGGATCAACTTAAAGATTATTGTGGCTGTAGTTATTAAAGTTCATTAAAGTCTTTCATTCAAATAAATGTTCAAATCTTTTAAATGAGATATGAATTATATTTAGCTAGGATTTTCCTTTTTGGATAGCTTATTCCTCTTATGGATATGGTTTTTTGCTTGTTCTTGATTTGCCGATCACCAACTAATTGGCCTTTTTTTCTATTGGTGGCTTGGCTTCTTACTGATTTTTTACATTTTCAATAAAAAAGGGAGATTTTTCATAGTTTACAGATCACAAGGCAAGCATGAGTTCTAGATGGAAAGCATCTAATGGTATGAAGAAGTGGGATGAAAGGCTAGCCACACCCTTTGGGTGATGTCTAGAACTGCATGCTGCTAGGCTGCCCTTCAGTGAATATAAGTATAGGCACCAACATTCTGGAGCTGTTAATGGTCCTTCATTATATATTTTTTCTTTTTTGAAAGTTTTTTATCTGATAGCAATATTGAATAATAATGAATATAGACTATGTAATAAAAATAGTAATATAACAATGAATGAATGAATCTCTTAGTCCTTTTATATGCTTTTTCTATTTATCAATCTTTGATCTGGTTTAATTAAATTTTATATTTCCTTTATTAAATTTGTATTCTGTTTTAATCTAACTTTTTTCTTAGATTAATTTAATGTTTAATAAGATAATGTCCATAGTCTTTTCCTTTGTTTCTTTGATTAGTGCAATGTGAGTTATTATTTCTTTTCTTTTCTTTATCAACCAAGTAATCCTTTAAGTAAATTTAAATTAAAAAATTTTCTTATTTACAAATGATATATTTTAAATCAGTTTTATTTTTATATATTTTTTTCTATTTATATTTATGAAAAGGGAGAGCTAGTTTTAACTTTTTTTTTTACTGAGATAATCCTCCCCCTCCCCCTTTCTATTTGCTTTTTAATATTGAAACTCTCTTTATATATATATATATATTAAATGACAAGATGACACCACACTTTATTTTTGCAAGTTTGCATTTAAAAAAAGTCTTTAACACACATATTGTAATTTATATTTCACCTTTCATCATTATCATCAACCATTATCAATCCACTGCAGGATGAAGGTGTCTCCAAGTTCAATCCACTTTTTTGATTTTTAACTTCTTTTCTCCACATCATCCCTGCATACTTTCTTATTTTATCCCTCCATCTCACATGTGGTCTCATTCTGGGTCTTTTACAATCTCTTGGAATCTGGGTTAGGATTTCAATTGTTCATGTTTTATAATCTCTTTTAACAATAAGTCTAGCCCAACACCACTTTAATCTTTTAATTTTTTCAATGAGGTCCGATTAAGACTTAATTATTTCTTTTAAAATTAATTTGATCATTTATTAATAAATGATTTCACATGTAATGCAGAATATATGCTTGTTCTCAAACAATATATTCATTGGTACTTAGAAATGTAGAAGAAACATAGGAAAGAAAGGAAATCTATTTTAAGATTGTGCCTATTCAAATCAAAAATTGTGTAGTTGAGGAATGTGATTAAAATCAGAATTAATTATAGCAATTAAATAAAAGTGCAGGGAGAGAAGCGAATGAGATTCGTATCTTTCACCTTCCAAAGTTAACATTTTGAAATTTAAGAAATAGTAGAGTTAAGAAAGTATTAAAATGGGATAATCTAAGTTGATGATCAGGTCTTAAAGGAAAAGCAAATAAAAGGGGAGTATAAATGATTTTAGAATTAACAGTTATAAAATTCGGTTGAAGGATAAATAAAATAAATAGATTTATAATGAAAGACAAAGATAAGGGGAAGGGGGTGTATGACAAATACATCTCTTTTCTCTTTCAAAAATCACTTATTTAAAAAAAGCAAATAAAAATTAATAAAAAATGTATAAACAAATGAAAATAATAATATTAGAAGTCATGATATTTTAAACTTTGTAAAAAATAAATAAAAAAAACGAAGTAAGTTAAATGTAAATTGTGTAAAAACAAACTTATATAAGAATTCCATCATAGATCTAATGAAGATAAAATAAAAGATGTGAACAGACATTTTCAATTACAGACATTCCAATAAACAATAGCGGGCAGATCGACGAATAAGGCATATCTAGATTATAAGAAATTAATTAATTGACTTTTGGATTTCGAGGTGATCAGATCTTGTCTGTAGAGCTAGCCATGAGGAGAGATTTTTCTGAGAAATTACTAGCAGGCATATGCCTGTGAATATGTGTGGCTAGGGGCCCTAAATGGGAGTTTGCTTGATTTTTGCCCATCCAAATTCTAGCTCACTCATGAAAGAACTTCTGCTATCTTGCCAATTAAATAGATCACCATGATGAACCGTGCTATAAATCTAAAGAAGGGAATTCTGCTACAAAACCTATAATAAGAAGAGAAATGAAACATAATACAAAGGATCTCGATGAATAAATTAACTGATTGGAACACCTAGGAAGAAATCAACCATCTCTGCAAAAGAAGTAGGTAATTCCCACAGGGTGGTTAATAAGGGATCAAATGTCAAGTAACAGAGGTAATGAATATTTTATAAAACATGGATGTTTTCTTGATTTTCATATCAAAAATAAACATATTAGTTTAAAAAATTGCACAATAACTAAATAAAGAAATAAGAACTAGTACTAAATAAATGCATTTATTAAAGAAATTAACAATTATTTATGCTGGGCATTTGCTCATTAGCCAGTTTGTCATGTAATCATATTATTGTAAGATTTTATTTTGTAATATTTTAATCTTAAATTTATTATGTCATTTATCTAATAATTTCTTTTATTAAACATTATTATTATTACTAACAAAAAAACAACAACTTGGTTGTCTTGCTTAATTCTTCTTTTTCTTGCCAAGCGAATAATTAATTATCAATTTGAATCTAGATCATGAAACTTATGTAAATAACTTTAGATTGAAATAAAAGAGAAATTTAAATAAATTTCTATGTAGTCTAAAGAGAGGGAAAGGGGATTAGATAAGAGAAGTAGAAAGGGCTATATGTTTAGATTCTTTTGATTACCATGATAAATTCCCGTAAATTTTTTTATAAATATTTCAAGCTGGATTGTTTTTAATTAAATCATTCTTATGAATGGCATATCCAGCAGCCGAGGAGTGGCTGATTGGGAAAAATAACACTGGAATAGTGCATTAGTCATTTTCCAGTGTTCGATCAGGAACACAGACCTAAAATAATTAGTTTACGTTTGCTTCTTGCTTGATGTGGCAGTGGTGTCGAATGATAGATAAATAAAAAGGATCAAATGGCAAAAAAACTGTTACATTATATATATATATATGCTGTAATCTGATACTTCAAGGAAGTTTATTATAATTTTGTCATGATTGCTTCTGTTTATTCCCATAGTAAAACTAAATAACTTCATAAGAATTTGATTTTTGAGCCATAATTATGTGACTATAGATTCCTGGTTCAATAATCAGAAAGATCTTGATTTGAAATCAGTCTTAGATATTAAAGCTATATCTTGATCTAATGGAAAGTCTGATCTCCTTAACAGCTTTTTATTTATTTTTGTCTTTATAAGTGAAATTTAATGGCACTTTTATTTGTAAATATAAAAACAACCACAAACTACATTAAAAATCCACAAAGCACATGTGCATCAGATTTATGGCTGATTATTAATATTATAGTTAATGATTGTTGAATCTATAGTTACAGTAGAACAATATAACCACTAGTAATCTATCTTTTAGTTGGCATTTAAACATATACTACATTAAATAATAATATCATAATTCAATGTCTATATTTCTTCAAAGCAATATATGTAATTATATAATTGAATATTTATAAATACAGTAATCAGATATATTTTAAAAACTTTATCCACTTAGGAATGCTTTCGACTATCCTCATAGTCTTTGTCAACTAATACTCCGAAAGGCTAACCATCCCATAATTCTGTGATCTTAACATTTGCTGAAGTCATGTTTGTATTTGTATATTAGCATAGCTTCTTTTATTTTTCTTTTGTTGTTATTTTTTTCAATTTGCAATACTTTAACATTATTATAATAGAAGTTAAAACCATTAATACATGAATTATTATAGTTGTGAAAAATAGATATTGAAACTTTATTATCTACTTTGCAATTTTGATTCAATTTCTGTACTCTTTTTAACAACAGCAAGTGCTCTTTAGTTCTTTTTTCCAATGTACATCTTGATTCACCTATATATCCACTGCCACACCTCTATCCATTTATAAATGATACAATTTTTATTTATAAATGAGGTTTTATCTTTAGAATTATTTATTAATTTGTTTAATGTAGGAGGTGTGAAAAATGCAATATCACATAAAGCTTTACAAATCCTCCTTATAAAATTTACTTAATCATTTGAAATATATGGTATTGACATCCATAGTTTTTGTTAGCATGAAGATCAATATTATTATTAAAATTTTTATTCTTATATCTTGTATTAAAATCTTTAATAACATTTTATATATATATATATATTGTAAATATCGATAAGTCTATCTATATTTTAAAAATTGTCATTTGTTATTAAAAAAAAATCTCTTTGAGTTGATGTTTATATATGAAGTATTATTATTGTTTATGGTTATTAGGTATAGTTATTGTTTGAAATTATTATTTTATTTATATGTTGATGGTACATCGTTATGAATATTTAATTATTATAAATAAATAAAGACATATAAATTGTTGATTATATAAAAAGAATTATTTTATTTGCAGTGATTATTAAGAAAATGCAATATTATTATTTATGTATATTTTTAAAGCTGTCAAATAAATTTTCAATTTAATATTTTTTTTATATATATGCTTGATATTTTATTTTTTTTTAATGTTAATTGTTTTAAAAGAAAACATGTGTAACAAGGGTTTTCAAAACAGCATTTGCTAGCACGTGGAGCAAGAACAAAAAAGAAGCCATTATTATTATTAGTGGGATGGTGATTAGAAAAACAAAAGGATAAAATTTTGTTGTACTTTGTTTCTTTGAAATTACCATTCTTCAGAATATTGGAATAAGATAGATTTCTATGGTAAATACATAAATCATGACAGGCTAATAGAGATATATCGCAGCCAAGAGGCTGCACCATTTTCTTTCATTTATTCCAAAGCAGTTTAAAAAGAAAAAACTAAGAAAATTTCAATACATATATTTCATCGCGTCTGAAGCCAAAATTTGACATAGCTATCTGGAATCTATAATGGTCAATCTAATAATAATAATCTGGAGGTAACTAGAATTAATATATTGGATTCAATATTTCAATTTATTTATTTATTTTTCAAGGAAAGAAATTTTAAAAGGATAAAAATATACATCCATCCAAGAATTGACAATTTTCTCTAACGTGATAGTTTCTTCACTTTAACTAGAATGCATTCTAATATTAAACGGATAAAGAAATAAAACAAGGAATAAGTTGACTTTTGAAGGAAAACTAAACAAGTGAATTTTAAAAGGTAGTAAAGAATTTTATATGTATAAATATATTTTTGAGATCGATATTTTTGTTTACTTTTATTTTTCATTATAAAAATATAACATTTTATAAATATTCAATTCAAGCGTCTTGTTTTCTAACAGCAATAAACGTTTAACAGGTGTCAAAATTAACACTTAAGTAATTTAAAATCTTAAAGTATGGCTTATAAGTTTGGGTTGCATATGAGTTGTTACGTATATTTTAATAAGTAAATTTCTATTCGCAAATGTTTATTATAAAAATTGTTTTATTATTAATTTATTTCCATTTTTTTTTTTAAACTTCATATAATAATTCTTATGCATACCAAAACAATAATTTATATATATTTGCTGTATATAATATTTTTTTATTTTTTATTTTTATTTTAAATATCTGAAAGATATAAATATGGATTTGTATTTATATTAATACCTACTTGTTAAGCACAGATATGTCTTTATATATTTAATATATATACTTATTGCAAGTATGTATGTATATTTATTATTTGGGTTTGTATTTAAAACATTGATATTACCTAAAATTAAACCATAATATAAAAATAAAGGATGTACTATTTGTTTTATAAGTAATGCCTTTGTAATTTATTTGAAAGAGTATTAATATTTTATTCTTATTTTTCTTTTAGTGCCAAAGTCATTATGAAATTAATTGAATTCACAATTTAATAGAGGATAACTTCATATTTCACTTATTGTTTAGTCTGTAGGTCACTTACACATATTATTATTCATTGGTATGTTTAGATATACATAAATTTACATAATTAGATGTGTATATTGGATTTAATAGAATTCCCTTTGTTTCTGATATATATTTGATTAGTTAGTCACATCAACCTTGAAAATAAATTATAATGATAGATCTCATTGCTCTGTATGATTTTAGATTTATTTCATGTATAGCTAGTTGGAAGGGCATATAAACAATTTATTTAAATATAACTGGGATAATTTTGTTTTTCTTCATTTAAATCATACAATCTATTATATTAGGCTTTCTCAACAATTGGATTCGTTTAGATTATATATATTCCATTACGTTTATAATACAATGTTTGAAGCATTATTTTCTTCTCATATATTGATGTTCCATTACATTTGAGGTATAATATGTTTATATGATATATTGTCCATTACATTTGGAACCACAAACTGTTGGTCCCAGTTAACTGATGATTAGTATAATGGAGTAAAAGTATGTTCCATTACATTTGGACGCCATAACGTGGTCAGCATAATATGTTCGTTTAATTATTCATTACATTTGGTGTATCAAAGTTAGGGGCTTGGTTAACTAATGATTATTGTTGCAAAAGTTCATATGTTTATTTTCATTTGAGATCATATAAAGATACATTCCATTATATTTGGCTTTCCCAATGTTTGGGGCCTTCTTTCTTTAATTTAAATGGAATGCAGCAAGTACGTTCCATTACAATATATATATATATGATTATAATCGGAACCAACATTTAACAATTCATTCGAATATATTTCAATATTTTTGCCTTTATCCAATGAATATTTGCAAAGACTGTTATTTTTAAATAAGAAAGACTTCAAACCTGCCATTTTATGTGGCATTAAATAAATAAATTAATTAAAAAACAGTCAGACTATAACAAAATCTGGTGATAGTACCTCAAATCTACACCAAAAAAGGTCAAAAAATCTGAAATAAAATGAAAATCACAGTCAATGCCTATTGACTTTATTAAATGATTATTTTTAAAATGGAAAAACAATTTTCTAATTTTCTAATAATGAAGTGCAAAGAGTCAGACGTGATTAGCATTGATATATAGAATCAAGAGATTATATTTATTAATTTGAACATGATTTGGGACTTATTTATAAAAGCAATGAAACTGTCAGATATTCTACAGTTTAAATTATGGAATAAAAAAATCTTGTTGTCTAAATAATTTAAACCTGTGGGAAGTAAAGAAGCAGATTGATATTATATATAATGTATTTACTTCATTTAAATCTAAATCTACTTAAATTGTAAAACTTGAAAAAAATATTTCAAAATTCTTTTTATAATTCTTAAATTGCCAATGGTTAGTTAATGAGATTAGGTTGGCTTTATGCTGAGAATTGCCTTCAGATAATTATTGCTTATATTAGCATACATTCACAGCTGTTCATTATTATTCACTAAGTAGAAAAAGTTGCAAAGAGGGAAAAGTATATGACGTTTTTTAAAATACAACTGCACTGCAAAAATAAGTTTTATAAAAGTTACTTAAATAAGATTGATCAAATTTTTATTTATATAAATAGATGTATATACCTTGGGTGAGAGTGGTATCCTGCCACATTAAGAGAGGATAGTTGTGAGATAAAATGCAAATTAAAGAAGCGCAAATTGGAGATGTGTATTAACAATACCAAATAATCTGATTGGTTAAATACATCCTAATTTGCAATGACTAATTATTAAATATATAAATTCTTTGCTGTGTGTAAATTACTATTTTATAGGATGTTATAATATGAATGGAAATGTTCCCATCTTATATAAGATTTGTTTTGATGACGCATTGAACCATTAAACATAATAAATATATAAGTTTGATTGCAAGTAAATTAAAGCATTAAAATAAAAAGAATCATATTTATACTATATATAAATATTGAACTATTATCGTAGATATACTGGTAAATAGCTATGATATAATAAAAACCTGAGAGATTTGCTTATAAATTTGAAATCTGCTCCATAACACACACACACATATATATAATTTTATGGGAAAAGTAAATCCAATACACAAGTGATAATAATAATTCGTAGATCAGATCCAAGTAGACTTCCATTTTTTTATATTAATGCTAATTTAATACTTAGACAAAAATGGTTCACCTTTATGCTGCTATCATATTGTTGTGAAGCAATTACATCAATCATTGACATATTAATAGCAACGTTCTGAAAGTATTAATCAGCCGGATTACAGTTTTAAATTATAACTACCATTCCCTCATCAAAGTTAATTTCTCCATAAAATAGTATATTCTATATGTTATATAATTAATAATTATTATTTATTTACAGTCATATTAAAATTATTGGAATTTAAATCTTAAAAATTATTTAAAATTATAAGTTGATTTGATTAATACTTTAAGAAGGTCACTGGTAATATAAATTTTCATGCTTTTCAGTACTGATTGATTTACCACATTACAACATGAAAAGGGGTCATTTTTATTTAATTAATAAATTATCATTGAAATAAAAAGTGGACACTATTTACAAAGTCTGTTATATTCAATCTATTGGGGTCTAACTTATGAATTATTATTATTGTTTATGCATCAAAAGTAATTTCTTTATAAACAACATTATTATTTAATAGCCATTATTTATTTAATTATTAAAATTATCAGCACTAAATATATATGTAAGAGAAAATCAGTTCCACAATCTATCAAATATGAATGTATATACCAATTTTATTTGTTAGAAAACTTAAGAATAAAGTGATCAACATTTTTTTTTTTAGACTCAGATTTTATTAAGGCTCAATTTTCAGAGAAATTCTAGAATAAGAGTGAATTAGTAAATTCAACACTATTAATTTGAATTTATAATAAAATACACAAAGTTAGGAGACAGAAGCCCATTTTACATCAACCATTATAAATAATAAGTAAAAACGAATTAAATGTAAATATTAAATAACATAGCATTAAACAAATATGTAATAGAAAGAAAGCAGAACAATTTCCATTAGCTGTCAAATATGAATATATACATCTATCTTTTCTGTCAGGAAACCCAAGAATAAAATGGTCTTCACTTATTCCTTTAGCTTTCAAACTTAAGTCAGATATAAAGATAGCCTTATATATTTGAACTTATACACAAATAAACAAATTTAAAAGACAGTATCCCATTTTAGAAAAACTTTTGTAAGTAATAAACAAAAATCAAGTAATTATAAGTATTTAATAAGAACAACACTAAACATATATATATATATATATATAACAGGAAGTCAGATGTAACATGACATATATATATATATATATATATATATATATATATATATATATATATATATATATATATATATATATGAAAGAAGAAATAAATCATATTAATAGTGTTTTATTAGCAAATAGTTATAATTATAAATTTATAAAAAAAGCTTTATTTCAAGCCCAAAATGGACAAAATAGGAAACAAAAAATGATAAATCAGCTATTAGGATTTGTGTTCCATATGTAAAAGGAACTACAGACAGTATTGGACATATATTAAAATGCCATAATATAGATACAGCTTTTTCTACTCATCAAAAGATCAGCAATATAATAACCAAGCCTAAGGATTCAATCCCTCTTGAATCTCATGGTGTTTATCAAATCTGATGTAAAAATTGTAAAGCTTCTTACATAGATATAAGTAATCATCGCATCAGTGTTAGGAGAGATGAGCATGCTAATGCAGTTAAACAACACTCATCATCATCAGCACTCTCACTCCATACTATAGATTCAGGTCATAAAATTTATTTTTCTAGTACCAGGATCATATCCAGATGTGATAATCTCTACCAGTGCAAACTTAGAAAAGCCACTGAGATACTTAAAAGGCCAGATTGTATCAATAAGCGAGATGATACATGCAAACTTCCTCCTATTTGGAAAAATTTTTTTAAAAAACATTTTTAAATTTAACATTTTTGCTATTGGTGGAACTTTAACATTTATTAAAATCAGTGATTGTAGCGCCTCTACAATCATCTTTCTACCTTTTATCACCCAGTGGATGACTTGTGTGACCAAGTCGAAATGTTGGAATATTAATATTTACAATTTTTTTAACACGGATGAATCTGCAAAATATGTTGTTTATATATGCAACCCATAAAAATCTTCATTTCAATATATATATATCTTGCATTTACAAACATGTAAAATTAAAAATCTTCATTTCAATATATATATATCTTGCATTTACAAACATGTAAAATTAAGAGCATGCATTAATAAGCTCTAAACAAGCGTTTTTAAATGTTTTTTTTTTATGATGAATGCCTTCTCTTGTAGTAGCATTTATCATTTAAATTTTTTTGAAAAAGCTTGTTTAGAGCTCATTAACATACTCTTAATTATATATATAATATTTAAATACAAGTATAATATATATACTTAAGCTAGATCTGTGAGTAGTTAAATACAAGTTATATGCCCAATTTGTTTGTCAAAAATTCTAAGAATAAGTGGTAATTGTTTTATTCTCAGATTTTCTGCCAATAAAAGTGGATATATGTGTTTATATTTGATAACTTATAGAAGTTGGTCTACTTTCTATAATATATATATCTAAATTATATTTATATTTTCATATTCAATCTCGTTATTAATTAAAACATAATAGTTATTCACTCGGATCTTTGACAAGGATGAATATTGAAATTGAAACAAAATAATATATGTGTAATTCAAATAAGATTTATTTTCAAATATATATATATCTAAAGAAATTTATATACAGATTTCTATGGAAGAAAATCCGATTTATTAAGAAATAAAAAAAAAAGGTCAGGGCACTATTTTTTTTTGTACAAACTATTTTTTGAAGCTTTCTACTTGTCTCAGTCAACCATGACTTTTAACTCTATAGAATCAGTTGAAAACCCTTTTGTCCAACAGTAGACTATTTATTAAAATAACTCTTTTACCTATTATATATATATATATATATATATATAATAGGTAAAAGAGTTATTATAATAAATAGATATAAAGATATATATATATATATATATATATATAATCTTTATAATTTACATTTTAAAAATAATCTTTACAATTTTAAAATAACTAAAAAGTTTGTGATCCAGTAAACCACAGTGTGGGAACTTCTGAAAAGGCATTCTTCTTTAAATACTAAATATATAAATATAAACATAATAGATAAAAAAAATTTAATAAAGATGAATTTGAAGAAGGACTAAATTTATATATATGTATATTGTACTGGGTGCATTTGGAAGATTCTGAAGTACTCTATTTGCTAGGTTTAACTGGGTTTAAACCTTATTTATCATAATTTTATAAATTTTATATTGTCAATGTTACATGAAGGACTGGCCCTTCGAACAGAGGGGAGAATACCATTGATAGCAGAGCTATCAATGATACCCATGATCAGACCGAGCTATGCAACACATAACATGATCACATTTCCAGACTGTGGCCCACCATGACTGCTAGATTCAAACCCCTACTATCCAAGCACTTTATTTGTTTTGAGATAAACCTCAGGCACCAGCTAGTTACAAGAAGTAATGTGTTTGGACAGTAGGCCAACCATTGCAAATTTGTTGTTTTGTGGATTTTTAATTCGTAGCCATTGCATATTCTGTTTTTTTTAATTTTTTTAATTTTTAACCCACACACATTTATTTTATCAACACATACACATTCATTTTACTATTCATTATATTTACAATCATTCACTATTAACACACAAATATATATACAAATTTCGGGAAAAGACTTTTTTCTTTAAATTAGATATATTTTTTATTTTATGTAAAATATTTATATTTTAAACTGATATACTTTTAATTTTCCTAAGTTCATTTCTCTCCTCCTTCCAATTACTCCTCAATACATACAACTATGATTTAATTGATTTTCAACAAAAATAAAAAAAAAACAACTCTTTAAACTTTTCTTATTAAACTTTTAGTTTTAACATTTCTAAACCAAACTCTCCCCCCTTCTACTAATTAATTGTAACCTTTATAGATTATTTCTTTTTTTAGCTGCATTTTATTTAAACTACTAAGAACAACAAAAAAACTCTTTAGACTTTTATTCTGACTTACATAATATTTATTAAAACCTTCACATTGTTTGTGATGATTTTTTATTTTTAATAAATGTAAACACAATTTTAATGAACACTCAGTAGCATTAGATTACACCTCCCTCTGTTTGAGAGTAAAATGTGTCTCTTGATCATTTTATCTCTGACAACTTTTAATTATTAGATTTGAAATATTTACATGTATTTTTATTTCTCTAAGTTTACTTTCTTTATCTAAACTATATATGCTGAGGGCAATCTCTTTGACTATGCTTTTCTTCCTTTTATGCTGACAACATTGCTTCCAATGATCCTGTACTAGATAACAACCATGAGGACAATGCTATTTTTGTGATACAGGGATTTTGAATGATGTGGATGCAGAGTTGTTGGCTTACACTGACTCACTCATATTTGAAACAAAGCTTCATTTGCCAGTTTTTTTACCAGACTTTGGAAAAAGAAAGGTTGCTGCAAATGGCAGAATTCACCTATTGTCCAATTCAACTTGTGCTGTGGAACAAAATAGGAATAATACAAAATATGGGGATTCTCCCCTGAAGAAGTGACTCACAGCTTACTTTGGTTGTTCCCAGTGCACATTTTTAAAAAGAATGGGGACTTTCCCCTGAGAAGTGATCCCTGACAGTCCATTATAGGTGCTGATTTCATCCAGCCAACAGCTTTAACTTTTCCTAAAACTTATTTCTATGATTGCTACCCTCCCTTCTTTTAATTGCAATCTCTACTCTAACTTAAACTTAGATTTACATCTATATTATTTTAACCTTACATAATTACTTTAAATTCATACAAATATTATCTTTACACATTTATTTATATTAATCTTACAATATTATTTTTAACCATTTCTTTAACTTGCTATTTTATGTTTATTATGATTCATCCTTTATTATTTTTCTATAGATATTTTATTTATTTATTTAACTTGATTACTTTAATTAAACCATTTATTTAACTTCCTTTTATTAACCTGCATGTATTCAAAACAAAGTTTTATTTTATTATGCTACTTTATTTATCTACAGATATTTTATATTTATCTACTCTGAATTTATTCTACATATTTCCATTATTTTATTCATTTATTTAATCCTGCAAACATTACTTTAAATCATTTACTTGACCCATTTATTTATGAACACTTTTCTTTATTACTATGTGCATGCCAGAAAAAAATCTTTTATCCAGTGAAGCCTCCTTGTTATTATTTTACATAAACAACTCATCATTTCCTTTCCCTTTTTTTAATTTTAGTTTTAAATAGTGAAATTTTAGATTCAAGTTTATCACCTATATTAAAAGTTTTTTTTCCATTAAATTCATTATCCATTTCCAGTCCTTTGTTTCTTTTTCATTACTTTAATATTCCGTCCATTTACTAACAATTACACTTGGTCAGGTGGCTCTTTCTTTTTTTCTACTAACTCACTAATATAAATTACCATCCATATCATCATATCTCCCTGCCTAGAGTTTATTGCCTTGTCTTTTTCCCACTTCATTCTATTTTCTGCCTTGTAAATTAAAAAACCTTTGTATTTAGAAAAGCTCCGTAGTTCTTTAAACTGAGAATATTTTTTTCTGTTCTTTCTCTTTGTCTTAAATCAACATTTACAATGGACATTTACTTTAATCTTTTTGTTTTTATTTCCTTGTGAAAACGCTTTTGTGTTATCTTCCATCTTTATTATTTTCATTTCCAAGTTATTATACTTAATGCTATCTTGTTCTACTATTTCTTGAACTACACTTTCTAATTCATCCTTCCCTTCACTTACATCTCTTATCACTTCAACTTCCTTTTTTGTATCCTGACTTTCTTTAATAAAATCTAACTCTATGGCTTCTTGGTTTTTCTCTACCTTTCCTGTTATCTCATGTCTCATTGCCTTTATTTTAGTAATCATTTCTACTTTAAACTGATTAATTTCTTCCTTCATTTCTGCTTTGAACTCTTGTCAACTTTGCTTGAATTCCTGATGTATTTCTTCCATTATATTCATCATCATTTTATCATCTTCTGTATCTCATTCTCTTCTTTTTCTGCCATTTTTAAAAGAAAATTTATATTTCAAAGTTTTTTTTTATTTTTATGTTTATTAAACTAGCGCTTACATTAAAATAGATTTATATACTAACTGTTTATTTATTTTCTTACATGGAACATATGACTGACTCCACCCCTTTGTCCTATACTCTCTCATTCTCAATGCCTTAACTCTGCCAAAAATATTTAATTGTCTTTACTTTCTCTCTTTTCATTTAAAGAAGAAAAAAAAGTTTCAGTCAATTCTTTATTTAAAATTAAACCACTTTAAAATATGCAATTTAGCATTTGTTTAAATTTTTTATTTTCAAACAAGAAAATATTTATTTCACCGTTATTTATGGAGTTCTGCCTATGTTGTGAAAATCCAATTGTACTAGGTGTGTTTGGAAGATGTCAGGAGTACTCTATTTGCTAGGTTTAACTGGGTTTAAACCTTATTTATTATAATTTTATATTGTCAATGTTATGTGAATGGATTGACACTTCAAGCAGAGGAGAGAATACCATCGATATCAGACTATCAATGATACCCCCAATCAGACTGAGTTATGCAATGCATAACACGATCACATTTTCAGACCATAGCCCACCATGACTGCTAGATTTAAACCCCTACTATCCAAGCACTTTATTTGTTTTGAGGTAAACCTCAGGCACCAGCTAGTTATGAGAACTAACATGTTTGGACATTAGGCCCATAATCCAGTGCTTGAAATATCCCACGACTAGTGCAATCAAAAGAATAATCTAACACATTATTGCTTTAATTAGTGGTAAAGAGTTGACCGACAAATATTACATTTCAAGATAATTTATTTAAACTAAACATTTATTATTCTGATTTTAAATACTTTTATAAGAACTTAATTAAATTAGACAATGTAAATTACATATAATGACTACACACACATTCTGAATTCATATAATAAAATATAACACAAACATTAAATAGTACATGCCATTTAATAAACACATGAAATCAATATAAAATATCATAAAGCACTCACATACATGACATTTCAAAACACACACATCAATAGTTCTTTATGCATGCTATAGAGTTTATTTATTAACTGACTCTGGGAGGTTTCAAATTATTGCAATGGTTACATTAATTATAAATGGAAATAAAAATGTTATTTGTTACCTAGGATTTTAGAACATTGATATTTCTTGCTGTTTGCTGCAAACTTTATTTTCAATAGGATTTTGTTTTCTTGCTGGTTGCTGCTTCATGTGAAAATCTTTCCAACCAGTTGGATTAGGTTTTTGTGGAGGTTTAATGCTTAGTATTCCATGGTATTATTCTTTAATACAGTTAAACATTCCAGGTAATTTTTCAAGTTGTTAAGCAGGCATCACTTTTACTGGGCAAATTGCTGTTTCATCAGACTCAGGCTTGAAGAAAAGTCGTATCATTCCAGTGGCTGTTAGCACTGCATGACCTTTATTAACAAATGCATGAGAAAACTGATTGAGAACTGATTGAATAACTGATTGAATGAACTTAACGGATTGTGAACTTAACTGCTGCTTGATGAAAATTCAGACTATTTATATGATGACCTGTTGTCATTTTGGTAATTGATTTTTATGTTCGCTGGCTATCTCTGTTGTTGAAATTTTTCCACTGTTTTTGAATACATTCCTTTGATAAGATTTTGATTATGTGTTTTCATTGGTAGCCATTGCAAATTTGTTGTTTTGTGGATTTTTAATTTGTAGCCATTGCATATACCATTTTTTTTTATTTTTAATTTTTAATCCGCATTGTTTATGGGAATTTTTTACTTTTAATAGTTTTAAACACAATTTTAATAAATGCTCAGTAGTGTTACAATATATATATATATATAATTATATAACTGAATATTTATAAATACAGTAACTAAATAATTAAAAAATATTTTAACCACTTAGGAGCACTTTCGATTATCCCCGTAACCTGTGTCAACTAAAGCTTTCAAATGCTAACTTTCCCACAATTCTATGATCTTAACATTTGCTGCTTGCCTGTTAATTAAGTCATGTTTATATTTGTATATTAGCATAGCTTCCTTTATTTTTCTTTTATTGTTATTTTTTTTAATTTGCAATATTTTTACACTGTTAAAATTGAAGTCAAAATCATAAATACATGATTTATTATGAGTGTAAAAATCAGATGCTGAAATATTATTATTTACTATGCAATTTTGTTTCGATTGCTGAACATGTTTTAATAATAGCAAGTGTTCTTTAGTTTTTTTTCCAGTGTACATCTAGATTCACCTATATATCCACTGCCACACCTACATATCCATTTATAAATGACACAATTTTTATTTATAAATGAGGTTTTATCTTTGGAGTTATTTATTAATTTGTTTAATGTAGGATGTGTGTAAAATGCAATATCACATATATCTTTATAAATTTTCCTTATAAACTTAACTTGATAATTTGAAATATAAGGGATTGATATCCATATTTTTTATTAGCAGAATAATCAATATTATTAGTAAAATTTTTATTTTTATATTTTGTATTAAAATCTCTAATAACATTATATATATGAGTATAACTGTAGCCAACATTTAACAATTCATTCAAATATATTTCAATATTTTTGCCTTTATCTGATGAATATTTGCAAAGACTATTATTTCTAAATAAGAAGGACTTCAAACCTGCCATTTTGTGTGACATTGACATTTTTGATTTATATAGAATATAACCTCTTTTTACTATTGGTTTAATGGTCACACAGTAATCCAGCATGCATTGATTTCTAGTTATTTTAAGATCAAGAAACTGAACGCACATTAAAGCTTCATATGTTTTTATCCATCTTAGGCCTTTCAAACCATTTAATTCCTTAAACAACTCATTATTTGTATTTGGTTTACCTCAAAAACATCAACATATCGATAATATGCAGTAATATTTTTTGATAATAATCCTTTTTCAAAATATTTTCTTCATATGTAGAAATTATAAACTTACATATTTGAGCAACAGTAGATTTTTTCAAATATAAAACTGCATAAAGAAAATGAACCATTGCATTTAATGATTGATTTTGGAGGGGTGTTTTATTATGAAACTTGTTGTTTAATTGAGAAAATGCTACAAAAAATTCTTGGTTTTGGTAAATATACAATATGTTCTTCATTTGATTTTGTTAATAAAATCCATAATGTTAAGATCAATGTTAATGATGTTATATGTATTCTAGATGTTAGTGAAATGTATGGATCAATTGATCGATTGGCATCTATCGAAATTATTTCCAACGCATTAAGTTTAAAAAATGTTAATGTGAAAATAATAAAGTTTATAATTGAAACATTAAATTTTATTGATAAAAATATTTATGCAGTTTTTAATAAGGAT
Source organism: Epiperipatus broadwayi (assembly GCA_028023455.1). Lineage (NCBI taxonomy): Eukaryota > Metazoa > Onychophora > Udeonychophora > Euonychophora > Peripatidae > Epiperipatus > Epiperipatus broadwayi. The sequence continues at coordinate 699,579 of JAQFVV010006336.1, forward strand.
TTTTATAAAATGTGTAATGGATGGCCCATGGGATTACCTACTGTTGCTCAGATATGTAATTTTATAATTTCTACACATGAAGAAAATATTTTGAAAAAGGAATATTATCAAAAAAATATTACTGCATATTATCTATATGTTGATGATGTTTTTGTATGTGGTAAACCAAATACAATTAATGAGTTGTTTAAGGAATTAAATGGTTTGAAAGGCCTAAGATGGATAAAAACAGATGAAGATTTAATGTTTGTTCAGTTTTTGATCTTAAAATAACTAGAAATCAATGCATGCTGGATTTCTGTATGACCATTAAACCAATAGTAAAAAGAGGTTATATTCCATATAAATCAAAAGTGCCAATGTCACACAAAATGGCAGGCTTGAAGTCCTTCTTATTTAGAAATAATAGTCTTTGCAAATATTCATCAGATAAAGGCAAAAATATTGAAATATATTTGAATGAATTGTTAAATGTTGGCTACAGTTATAATCATATATATAATGTTATTAGAGACTTTAATACAAAATATAAAAATAAAAATTTTAATAATAATATTGATTCTTCTGCTAATAAAAAATATGGATATAAATCCCATATATTTCAAATTATCAAGTTAAGTTTATAAGAAAAATTTATAAAGATATATGTGATATTGCATTTTACACACCTCCTACATTAAACAAATTAATAAATAACTCCAAAGATAAAACCTCATTTATAAATAAAAATTGTGTCATTTATAAATGGATATGTAGGTGTGGCAGTGGATATATAGGTGAATCTAGATGTACGTTGGAAAAAAGAACTAAAGAACACTTGCTATTATTAAAATGTGTTCAGAAATCGAAACAAAATTGCATAGTAGATAATAATATTTCAGCATCTGTTTTTTATGACCATAATAAATCATGTATTTATGGTTTTGACTTCAATTTTAACAGTGTAAAAATATTGCAAATTGAAAAAAAATAACAATAAAAGAAAAATAAAGGAAGCTATGCTAATATACAAATATAAACATGACTTAATTATCAGGCAAGCAGCAAACGTTAAGATCACGGAATTGTGGGAAAGTTAGCATTTCAAAGCTTTAGTTGATACAGATTACTGGGATAATCGAAAGCGCTCCTAAGTGGATAAAATATTTTTTAATTATTTAGTTACTGTATTTACAAATATTCAGTTATGTAATTATGTATATTGCTTTAAAAATACAGACATCGAATCATATTATTTCATATATATATATATAGTGTCAGACCATACAATGTCTGTGCACAAGATGGCTGTAGCCAATGATTTGGCACAGCTAACTTTATTCAATTCAATGAATAAACAATGAGAGTTGGTCTATACTAGATTTCCATCTTACATACATAACTAACACTTATATATTAGTTTATTTTGGAACAATCAACACATACTATAAATGTATATCCTTTGGATAAAAGTATTTATAAATTTATATAAAGAAATGAGAATTAACATTTGTTTACCTCGTGGTATATTTTATGTATTTATCTCTTTTTGTGTATTTATTAGGATGTGTATCATGTTTATTGCAAATGTTCTAACACATATATGTATAAAGATTTTTGTATATTTAATTTTTTTATTTTCTTTTTTTGATAGTTTTTAAAATGTTTTTTATTTAAATATTTTTTTTTGTGAAAAGAATATTCCATTAAAAGGGTGGATTTAATCAATCTTTGTCTTTCTATTTATATATGTAATCAGACAGAGTAGTTTTAATTAATTTGTAAAATCGAATTAAAAGTGTTTTATCTAAAGAATGTGGGTGGTCTATTATTCCAATATGGAGTTTGAAATTCCTAAAAAGAAAAAAAATAGGAAAAAGAGAGTTTTTGAAACAAAATTTGTAAAATAATGTACTTAAAATAAAATTATCTGTTGCAATATCTCGAAGGGGAATGTAAACAATTGCAACTTATGGACAGACAGGGATATATAACAACCTACCTGTAAGGTGTAGGAAATTAGACAATTATTATCCTTTTGGCTCATTATGCTGCTTAGTTGCTGAATATTTTTTTTAGTCCAAGAGGGAGTTTGATGGAAAATTCTTCTGCTGTTTGTGATGTGGCATTTTTTTTTTTTTTTATGGGACCTACCAGTTATGGAATGGATATAAACTTTTGTTGAATGTTTTTCTTCGTGGTTTGTATCAATATTAATTAAAGCTACCAATACCCATATAATTTTGGAAATCATCTAATCATATGCAGTTCAGTGATAATCAAAAAAAAAAAAACATTTTGGATTGCCGTTACTAAAATGATAAGAAACGATGCACCCATGGATATAATTCTAGAATTACCAGAGACGAATTTCTAATAGTTAAAGTGGTAATGAAACCTTGATATGGTAATTTTTTGTCATACTATCATCAAATCACATTTAAAAAGAAAGGAAACAATGAAGGTGTAAATCAATTTCATGGAAAACAAGCTTACTGTGTAAATATCTATTTTTAAAAAGTTCATTCATTCACACATTTATTCTGCTTTATCGGCAATTGAGAAGAAAGACTATGATGTTATACACAAAAGTAAAAAGTAAATTAACTCACTCTAATTTTTATGCACATTGATGAAATATCCATCCATGTTTGCATATTTATGAATAATTATATAATAATAAAAGCCGCAACAGCAACAAAAAGAACGTATGAAGTAAGCATTAGAAATTTGCCTTGCTCAGATTTTTTAAGGTTTAAAAAGGAATCATGTTTCTTGCTTAAATATGATGACTGAACTCTAAAATAATCTGCTAAAGATAGTCAAAATAATACTAAAAAATAATAAAATTTAGAAAAAAATATATGTTTTATTAAAAAAAAAGTTTATTCATAAACACTTAATATTATGTTAGTTTAGAATAAGAAATTGAAAATAATCTAGTCAATAATTTTTTAATCTTTTAAGTTTAAACAATATTTTAAAGATTCCGTTTAAAATTACTATATTCTTAATAACTTAGTGGAAGTTGATTTGAATTAATCATATAAGAGCTGCATTTTAATCTGAGTAGCCAAAATTGCATTTAGTAGATGAAAAAGTTTATTTAATTATTTTGCCTATGTATGTGCATAAGCTTTACAGAATAGATTTTTTGCTTTGTTTTATTTTAACTGAATACCGAAAGAGAAAATAGCATTCAATTATCACACAGATGGACATAAGATGAATAGTCAAAATAGATTATAAATAAAGCAACAACATTATGAAATATGAGAACTATTCTCAAGGTTCTCAACACAAATAAAATAAAGTAATAAACCCGCTTCCTAAAGCACACGCACGCAAAAAAATTACATATAATAGAATGAAGGGAAAATTAATATTACAACTGATATGGTCATCTTCCATAGAAATTCTTCTTACTATTTTTACTTTATGTCACAATATTATATTTGATTTGTAAAATATTTGCTGTTTGTATTTTAATCTTTAATGTGAGAAAATTATAAAAGAGAATGTCGATAACATATTTTATTGCTAATTATTATTTGATTTGTATACGTATGATTATGTCTGTAAATAAAGGTATAAACATAAGTTTATATAAGTTTAATAAATGTTTATATCGTAGAGAAATAAAGATTTAAATATATCCTGATCCAAATATTAGAAAATAAAAATACATGAGATAGATCCATTTTTATGATCACTTTCAAACACTGTTGATCCACTATAGGATGTTTGTATTTTTAAGTTTAATCTAATTTTTACAATCCATAAGTATCATTCCAGAACATTTTCTTATTTCATTCATATATATTATGTATAATCTTTTCTAAGCCTTTTAATTTCATGGGCTTCAGTTTGGAACTTAATTTTTTCGTTTATTTACACATTTTTTAAGAACACGTTTTTTTAAAAAATAAAGCAAACTACATTAATAACAATTCATATGCAAATACTAACATATGCATAGGAAAATAAAAAACAATTTACATGATATATAATATTCAAGTTATGAAAACTATTTCTTATAATTATTGTTTGAGAACAGATTAAAAATGATTCAGTTTTATGCAGATATATGTATAATTTTATGCTTCATACCATTTTTAAAGTAATTTACAATTAAGAAAAATATTATTTTGCCAAATTTCAAATTTTGCTCATAATATGTATAGGTAAGTATATAATTATATATGTTATTACTTTTTATTATTTTTTTTAAGAATGATGTATTTTTTTTTGTTCTTTCAATGACATCAGTTATATCTATTTGATTATTTGCTCATAGTATTTTGTTTGATTTGTTCCTAATTCTAATATACTTTCCTGTGTGTTTGCAGTTGCTCTTTTATTATTTTAAGTTCTAAGTCTTAAACCAATAAACAAATATTAATAGAAAATATATATTAAAAACATTTCTTTTAAACCAAAATCACATCTTTTAATATTAAAAAAACAAACAAACATTACTACTAAAAGTTTCTATGCTGTTTCTATTCTAAATTAATGTGGTCTATCTTTATTTTCTTAATTTTTGAAAAGTTATTGAATATTTCTTTAGTTTCTTTTTAGCATTTATCTTTTATTTTACTTTCTCATTTTTATCTAATAACTATGTTCCTGTACTTTTGAAGCTGTGTTAAAATTACATCATCTAATAATTTAAATACGTCTTGTACAACTTCTATCTATTTTGACTTTTTTTGTCTATATTTTAAGCAAACATTTGCAAATTACATATATTTTATTAAAAATTTTAATCCATGTCAGCAAATTTTTGTCAAAAAACTTTTCATTTTTAATTTTGAATTCATTTTTATCAAAGCAATAATAGTTAACAAATTGATTTTAATAAATATTTAATAAAGCAGAAAAAGAAAAAAAACAACTCTCACAGGTTTTTAAAAATATTTATTGTAAAAAAAATAAAAAGGATAAAATTAAAATAAATTATTTTAAAAAGAGTTTTAAATTAATGTATTTAACTTTTTACTAGCTTTATCTTTAGTGAATACATTTTGATGATAAAATAGTAACTTCAAATAAAATGGAGAATGCAAGTCATTAAAGATAAAGATAAAAGATTAAGCAGCCATTAAATGACTCTCCAACATCCATTTGAAAGTGAACAAGAAAAGAGAAGACAATATTGAGCTAGTTTATAATTTATTTTCTTATTTATTTTCTGAATAAAAATAAATAGATATCATTTACTCTGACAATAATTATAAGGATAGTTATATTGGTTATGTCATCTATCTATAACAAACAATGCTGAGTATGTTTGAAAATTATCTACAAATTTTTTAAGTTTCATCTGGACTCCATTTCTGAGCAATAGCTTAGAGGTCAATGTACATACAACTATTACATAAGGATCTTAATGGGTAAGATACTAATATCATTTCATGTCTAAATTAATATTAATGGTATTATTGTAATATTACTAACAGAAAGCAGGTCTATTATGAAAGTTATTACTTATTATAAAAGTTAATAATTTTTTTATACATTATATAATACATAATAACTAAAATCAGATACACATGTACATATAAGTATTTAGAGCCACAATACCTCTCAATCATCATATATAAATAATGTGATAAGTTTCACATTGCTAAAGTCCAAAATGTTAAGCAAAAAATATTTTATATATTTCACACTGTAAATTTATATATATTGTGCCATTACAATTTAGTCATTAGCTAAATTTATAGTAATGTGCATGTAAGAAAATGTAAAACCAAAAATCATCATCACATTTTTATATAACCATAAAAGAAGCTGTAGGGCATCCAAGTTCAAACCCTACCAGATCAAAATTTTAAATGCTTTAGACAGAAAGAGAGTGGGACAGCAATTATATGCTTTACTTGTTTGTGTGTTAATAAATCTCAAAAAGAGCAGCACACACATTTAATATTTAAATTTTCTGTTAAAAAGCAAAGTTATAATGCATACGTATAGGCAGTGTATGTGTAAGCTATTTAATTGTTTTATATTTCAAATATTCAACATTTTAACTTTCTTTAAAACTAACCTATGCTTGATCAATTCTAATATCTTATTCTATACTTCTATTTTTCTTTTCTATAATTGTAATTGGGATTTAAAAGTTACAGATTTAATTAAATAATAGGGTTATAATTACTAAGCTAGCAATTATATTATTTAATGTTAGTTTATGAATGATTTGAAATAATGAAGTATGTGTGTACATTACATACAGAAATTTACATTTATTAAATATTGAAAGAAAAGGAAGGGTTAAATCTGTCAAATTATTTTTTTGTACAATTTTATGTTAAAAGAGGAAATCTGTTGAATCAGATATCTATTTTTGTAGCAATTTTGTTTTTGTAAATGATTGTTTGTCACTTTGGGAGCTTAAGCTGGGTGGGAACTCTAATTTTGAAATTGTCTTATCTTAAGATCTAAAGAAGGAAGCTCAAAAATTTGAAATGTTACCTAGGTGTAAGAAAAAAAAGGATTAAGTCTATTTTTTTTTTTGAACAAAAGTGTCTGGAAAAAGGATTAAACTTTTCAGTTGAAAAATAATTTAGTTGAAAATAAATTAGAGATCTAATTAAAATGAATTTGTCCAAAAATAGCAAGTGACGCTATCTCTGATTGGTTAAGTTAGCTAAAAATTGGATATAAAAAGCTGTCTGGAAAAATCAGTTGAATTATTATTGTGATTATGATTCAGATTATTAGACTATTAAATTGAATGTTGAAAATATAAGAAATGACTGGCTAGAAAAATTATATGTATGTCCCATCTTGGCCTGACCATCTGGGAAGCTGCACATCATATAGGAAAGAAAAGATGTTTTGTCTAAAATAATATTCTACACCTTCCAACTGATCAGAGAAATAAGATGTTTTTAATAGAAGGAAGAAAGCATTCACCTGCATTCGATGAAAGATTAATTAATCTACCGATAAATATTAATCCTCAAGTCCAATTAATTGTTCCAGCAACTGAGTTTAAATCCAGGAAATTTATAACGTGAAAACAACTGCTGTATTTCATTCACTAAAAGAATAATGCTTGACAGGAAGAGAAAAAAAATTGATATAATGATTTCCAAATTATCCACTAAAGCAAATAACCTCAATAGGATCCTCATCATCAAATAATTATATACTTCAAGAAAGTGATTGTTCCAAAGAACACGGAAATTGTTGCTGCCAAGTATAGACAGTATACAAGACAAGTGAACCCTTGGATTGGTAATATGACTTTTATATCTATTTTCTTTATGCAATCAGAGTATTAATAAAAATTTAGTAATAAAGTGACATATTTTATTTAAAGAACTTTTAAAGACAATTCAGATCGATGGAAACCAAGAATGTCTTAATAATAATAGCTTTGAACTACATAAATGATTGTGAATGTATCAAAATTTATTTGTTTATTAATTTTACAGTTATGAAATATTAATGTGTAAAACAATTTTTTTTTTTATGGTATTATGATTTTAGTTTTAACTAATATATTATTATTATTTTGGGATAAAACACGCACATACATAGTGATATTTTATATGTGTATAATTGTGAGTGAATGTGAAATAATAGGTGGTGTTAAAATATTAAATTAATTTGTCTTGAGAAAGTATAGATTTCAGCACTTAGAAGGAAGGGGGAGATAATGATTTAAAACTCTTTTCTAAGAACTTGATTTTTCTAATTTCTATTAACATTTTTTTTAACATTCTACTTACATGTTAGATTTATAAAGTATGTGTGCTAATGAGCGGATAATATTTTTTTTCTTGAAATACTTTTCTCATGGAGTGAAAATCATGGTCAATGTGACATCCAACTTAATACAATATACATTTGAAGGGAAAGGGGGAAGAACTTGAAATTAATCTGAGGATTGTTATATAATCAATTATTATCATTATTATTATTCATGTCAATTTTCATGTTTCTCTAGAAATTTTTATGTATATGTTAGAAATGCAGTAATAAATATTAGTTTGTTTTATTAAACGAGGCGTATATATTTCATTAAGTGTAGTCTTTGTTAAGTGTGATCATTCATCATCATCAGTGGTTGAATATCAGTTATTTAAGATATAAGTAAATATGCTAAAATTAAGCAATAATTATGAATTTCTTTATAAAAATTAGTTTTAT
>JAQFVV010006336.1:710223-755223 GCA_028023455.1 Epiperipatus broadwayi
GTAAGATTAAACCTTTACATCTAGTTGATAATGAAATGTACAGCAATAGGTGAATAAAAAATAGCTACGATTTTATTTTAGGGTAAAATAATAAAAAGAGATACATTTAGACAAAAAACAAAACAAAATTAAGAGATTATTTACAAATAATGACTATTGAAATAAAAATGATATTAATTTTTATGTAAAACATTAAATGACAAGATTGAAATATAAATGGTTGAAAAATGATTCTCATTTTAATATAGAAAATGTAATACAGAAATGAATGCAGCCATTATATATAGCATTAAACAATGTGTTAATCTTTCACTAAACAAAGTGTCAATGTATTGATATATCATTGGTCTATGGATAGATATTATAATAACAGCTGGTTATCTTACATAATTTTTAGCATAACAGAATCCTCCAATATTCATACCCAATTTCAAAAATTTTTACTTTAAAAACGAACTTCCATACAATATGAAATACTGCGGCTTTCTTTACTGTGGTAAAAATTAACGTTTAAATATCTTTAAAAAAAATAAAACTCATGAATAACATTAAAAATAAATTTACATTTCTAAATCAAATATTTTAAGTTCAAAAGTGATTAATTCAGTCTTGGTGGTGGTAAGCTAATCAAAACAAAGATACTACTCTTATGTTTAAACCATATAGCACTTTTACATTTCACCAGTAGTATAATAAAACTACATTTTATGTTGATTTTAAAAATATTTCATCATCAGAGACTCAAATTTACTTAACTAGGTTATAAGTTTTTGATTTTTATCAGTGCATTATTTACTTTTACTTCAATCCTATCACAACCATTTATCAGCGTGAAAGTTAGACCAACTTTCTACATTATAGATACATATAGAACATAACCTTTTTAAATAAGTCATACAGCACATGTTACAATTTAAGTTCATATACACATACAAAACTTACAATGCATGTTCTCATGCAATGATTATACATCCCCTCCACAAGGTATTACAAGTTAATAGAAACTTGTTTCTACTTTGCCAGAGAGTGGTGTAATGAGAGCTCACATGCAATGATAAAAACAAATAATTTAACTAGACTATATTAAATAATTGATACACAAAATATGATATGTTTTTTTAGTTTTAGATATATTTAAATTTTGATTTATAATATTTTGGTGAATTTTTCCAATGATATGGAATGTCAATAATATATGTTTTTATATTTATCCATATTGTTTTCTGATATGAAATGGATTTTTCTTAAGTGAAGTCAGAAAATTCCAGTGAATAAGGCATGTGCCCATAAATCCTGTTAAACATGTAATGAATTTTCTTTTTCTAAAATTGTTATACAACATAGTAATTGCACATAATTGTTGCCCTCTTAAATTATTTTTTCAATACTAAAACATTTTTTTTATATCCTCTTTTAATAAAAGCTGTTTCATTAGTGTCAAGTAACTTATCTTCATTTTCCCCATTTTTTAATAATAATTTAGACAAAGAATCCCTGGTTCTTTAATTCACATCATTATTATGCTTCTTCTATTATTCATATCATTTTTTCCAAATTCTTTTTTACATACTATATTCTAAAAATAAATGTTCAAAATATCCCCTCCCAATATCATATAAAAACACCAAAGTTGACATTATATTAATTTTGCCTCATTTCTTTGCAACAAATGACAATAAGCTCTCTCTAATTTTATTATATATTTTTTCACATTTTATATATTTTTCATTATTATATATCTTTAAATTATTTTTTGTTTATATTATATAATTCTATTTTTTATCATGGTAACTTATCTAAACTCTTTTTTTACTTCTCATAATAATATATTTTTATACATTTATGTTAAAAACAGAATAAATATGTAGAGAATATACACATAGAATATATTACAAATAAATTTTCTGTTTATGAAATCATGTATTATAAAACTGTTCTATCCTAACAAGGCTGTTGTTCATTCTATATAATTTACTTGTTTTAATTAATCAATCTTAAGTAGATATTGTACCTTACAACCTTTTTAATTTTCTTTTACTGTCTTCCATTAAAAAATGTCCACTACATTTACTACCCATAATTTACTACTTAAGACATATCTAGCTATTTCTTTTTAAATTCCATTTGAAAGTCTTTGTTTCTAGGATTACACAAAAGGCTTTATTTATAAATGTTAGAAGAAATATCATTAAAATCTTTTAAATTATTTTATATATCAAATATTCCAGACGAAAAATAGTAAAATCTGTTGAGAAGATGCAAACTAAATGAATTGTAACCAAATTTAAGTTCAAAGACATGTTATGCAATGTTTATTTAGTGTTTTGGATATAGTTGAAATCCTATTATTTATACTGAGATTTTTTGTTTAACAATACAGTCCAACTTCCTGTACAATTTTTATAATACTTAATTGCCTATTCTGCACCAAATAAAAACAATGTCCTTCAAGAATTACCATAGATTCTTTCAGGTTTTATACATTTTTGTCCTTATATATTGAACCGGGTCCCTCTGAAGTTGCACATTTATTCCAACTTTAAAAATTTTGTAACTAACTTTTGACAGCTTTGTGCTGTGGTGACAGACTGGCCTTTTAAGCAGAGGAGTAGAATACCATTGATATATTAACTGTCAATGGTATCTATGAGTAGACCAAGGCCATACAAAACACAGCTTATGATCGTGTTTTCAGGCCATAGCACTCCTCGACTGCTAGATCAACACCCTACATCCAAATCACTTTATCTGTTTTGAGTATACAACTCAGGCACCATATGAAAATATGAATTATATATGGACAGCATGCTTGGATGACAGGCCACAAATCTAGCATTTGAAATACCCCAAGTTAACTCATACTCTGTATCATGGGTCCAGCATATTTATTTAAAACATAAAATATAACTATACTCTTAAATTAATGGTGATGCAGTGACAAGAGAGAGAGAAAATAGACCCAATAATAATTAAGCAAACATTAATATTTATTCATGCACACATATTTACTATAACATAACAGTATGGAAATTTACATATAAAAATAAATATATAAGTGGTTACTCAGGCTAAATTTTATAATAATCATTTGTTAAAGTTCATTTATTTAGAAAATATAAAGTGTCTATATACAGTGATCAAAATATATTATCTAAGTTTTTATGATTGTTAATTTTCAACTGGTTGGCTTTTTGGTCTCTACTAATGGTTTCAAGGCTTGTTTTCCATTTCTTTGTCTTGACAATGGGAAGGGAAAAATATATAGCAGCATCTATTTCACCATTTTGGTATCAGTTTCCAGTGAGGGTTCATGTGGAACTGTTGATTTGCAGATGACTTTGGGGCCTGATGCCCAGTAGAACACTTCTAAGTTGATCTAGAAATGTATGTTGCTAGTTCTGCAGCTTCTGTAATATTTTCTGCAGCAGTAATGAATGGTTCAATTCTGTCCTTAGATTTCTAAATCTCTGAAGAAAGGAATAATGTAACATGAAGACTGGAATAACTTACAGACTCAAAAGTGGAATAGTCCAATCACAAGATGAAAGTCAGAACTCAATAATAATAGCAGCTGTGACTTTTTATACTTTTCCTCTCTCATTGTTTTAATTTCCTATCATTATTTTTAATTTTGATCATAACTTGAATCTGTTTTTTTAAATTAATTTTTACATTTTATTTTATCTAATCTTTTTTTTTAGATTAATCTACAATCACTCACTTTTATCACAAAGAGATGGTTTCTGTAGATTTTTAAATACTTCAATTATTGGTTTTGATTTTATTATCAATCAGAAATCTTATTAGCATTTCAAATTAATTAATTAATTTTTTTTATTTTCAATTTTTAGTAAGATTTATTTTTACACATTTATTTTTAACATTTTATTCTTTTAATTTCTTTAAAAAGGAGAGAGTTTATAAATCTCTTCTTTTTCTAATTCTTTTCCCCACTTGCTTTTAATAAATAGTTTTTCTTTTTATTTTACAAATTTGCATTTTAAAATTTCCTTCTGAAATAATGACTTCTTTCAAATAAATTTAATTATATATTTTTTTTAAATTATGAAACATGTACTACTGCAGATATATGTAGGTTTTATAACATATCTTTCTCATTAGCATTATAATATTTTAGACAATTTTTTTTATTCATATTCATTTTTTATAACCCTATTTTTTCTTAAAAACAATTTATTTATCTTCTTTTTTCCATCTCTTATTCTACATTTTTATTTCATTTTTTATAAATATAAAAATGTTAGATAAGACAGGATTTATAATTTAAATATATATGTAAACCGAAATTTATTACTAATTCTGTTTTTGAAAACAAAAACTTGCCTATAATATATATATAGAAAAAAGAATAAATTATTACATTTTTTATTTAATAGATATATAATTATTTTGTTACCATATAAATAAATTCAAATTAGAACTATTTTGTGCTATTATATTAAATGTGAATATTTTATGTATTATTTATTAGCCTGTCATTTTAGAATTAACATCAGATATTGTTTACAGAAGTCTTGTTAAAATGTTTGACATTTTGGCATATTTTGAAAAATGTTATTTAGTTGCTTATTTAAAAGTAAATATTGATCTATAAACTACAACAACAAATCTATTTTAAATTACAATGAAATAAAAATAATAATATTTAAAATTAGCTACACATTGTAATTTTTCAAAACAAATCTAATAAGAGAACAGATTGTGAAATGAAATATAATAATAGTATAATATAATGACTAAAATAATTTTAAAAAAATATAGAAAGAATCATTTAAAGTCTGTAGGAAAGTTAGTCAAATTTAATATAATATATATACTAGCATTGGTGAATATTGGATTAAGAAAAGATTATTCTGTATTGGTTATAAAAAATTTGCTCTAGCTGAGCATGCTTTATAAATATGAAAAAAATCACTCAGAATACAAATCAGTTTTCATTGAGCATGAGTAGGACTCAACCATCTTTTGATTGATAAAGATCACCATGGTATGTACAGAATGTGACAGTAAAAAGCAAAATGTAAAAGATATGTAGTATATCCCTAACAATTTCCTTGCAATCAACAAAAAAGAAAACAGTATGCAATTATCTAAAAAGTGGAATACTTAAATTACAAATTTACATTGGCCAAAACTATGCTCAGCTAGAGCAAATTTTCTATAATTATTATGAAACAATATTCAAAACACTAATATATATATATATATATATATATATATATATATATATATATATATATATATATATATATTACAATTAGTCTAAGAAAAGAAAAATTTTTTTAAATTATAAATTTAATATAGCAAAAAAATCACATTATGCAGTAGATATAGTTGAAACATAGAAAATAATCAAATAGTTACTCTTTGCAATTCACAATTTATACATAGATTAGTTGAGACATTTAATCGCTGTGGCCAAGAAGTTGTCAATTTTTATTTTTAAGAATAAATATTTTGTAAAAAAAATAAAAAAGCACAGCATAGATTATTTTTCACAAAAACATCTACTTGATGTAGACTTCTATACTATACTTCCCAACTAAACTCTATATTTTAGAGAGTTGCCTAGTTTTTCTAATAGTAGCTGTAGTAATAAACAGTTTGTGTAAAGAACAAATAAATAATACTGTAAACAGATGAATTAATGTTGAAAACCACTGCAAAACTTACCTCCAACATGGTAATAAATTAAGCTTGTCAATTTGTAATATTTTCAGAATATGATGTGCTACTTTTTAGAATAGGATGTATGGTTTCTTGACACATAAGTCTACTTATTCATGTATTCTGTCAAAGCCCACCTGTAATTTTTTATAAGAATCTACTATTAAAATTTTATAGATAATATCAATACCGTACAACAAGGTAAATTTTATAAAGAAATGAGCAAACAATTACCATCTGCAAACAATTATTTAACAATTTTTATAGCTTCCTTTCAATAATATGTGGTTGAATCATTTTGCTTATTTTGAGTACAAAATTTACATTAATAATAATAAAGTGATATTTAGAACTAGTTCATAAAATTCAATTTTCAATTCTGTCATACAAGTATTATTATGATATTAAAAATAATTATTTAATATCTACGATTCTATTTTATGCAAAACTAAGCAAGGTGGTTTATTAATCAATAATATTTCAAGTTTCCAAATTCTATACTATGAATTAATATCGTAAAATTATCAATGAATCGATATTTGGATCCCAACTATATTTTCTACAATTTTGACTCCTGACCAATATAAAAAAATGCTTTAATACTGTAAATATAAGATTCTGTGTATATTATTATTTTTTTCAAAACCGTAACAACCATTTTAATTAACAATCATCTTAAAAAGGAAATAATGTTTTGAGAACTTTAATAAAAATAATAATAAAAAAAGTCACCTTTTTTATTTTTAAAGAAGATAAAGTTTTTAGAAAATATATCTACATTTTTATAAAAAGATTGTTTCTTTCTTTTTTACTTTATAGTAATCCTTAAAATTATAGAGAAGATTCTTGTTTTCAAATAACTTAAAATCCAATTTTCTGATTAATGAGAGATACATTCATTTCTGCGCATTTCTAAGTAAAAAGATTTAATAACATCTAATCTGATAAATACTTTCATTCAGATTAGTTCAAAATGTTAACGATTCTCAAAGTTTTTTTGTCTCTTAGGCAAAAAAAAAGAAAAGTAAAAAAAAAAAAGCTTCTGCAAGTAATCACATTAAGAGATTTCTATGGTTTCATTTTAAATCTATTTTTATCAGAATTTTACAATAAATATCTTTCAGCCAATTAATACCAACATTTAAAAGCAATGTATAAAAATATCCTTTTTTTATTTTAAGTAAAAAATGAATTTATTAAATATAAATCAATAAAGTTTCTAGAGGGATTTGTTATCTAAAAACAAATAGAAAAAACTATTATGGGTTGACAATGTTAAACAGAAGGAATTAACTCAATTAAAAAAAGAAATGTATATATACGTACATTGAAATATCCTGTAATATAAAATATCCGGTGTGCTTAGATGTCTAGATAAAAGTCAACGAAAACCAGCAATAATTCTTTGCCAAGATGTTTTGCCATTTAATTAGCAATTTATATATATTCAATAATACACTCTAAAAAATAAAATAGTTTTAAGTTATGCGAACATCAATTTAGTACTATTTAATTATCAATGCTGACACTCTCGCATGACAATAAACTGCAAAGGACAGTAATATTTATTTAAAATCATTTGGGCAAATTTTAATAGTACTCTGGTATTTGATGTCTGATAATGAAATAATAAATCATCAATATGCACATGTATAAATGTTCAGTTCTATATATTGTTTTATTGGTTGTAAAAAGATAAAATTCTGCAAACATAGAACAATATATTTTTTAAATATTTATTTTTAGTATTATGTAGAACTATTTAGAAATATTCTAACAGTGTTCATTATTTTATATAATAAGCTTTGCTAATGCCTTTTACTGATATTGTCTGAATGCTATAATTCTGCTGGTACTCATTGTAATACTTTTTAAAGTTTTATTTTCTTGGTATGACTATTATAAGTTTAATATTGATTGAGCTAAGAAGACTCTATAATTATTAGGCTATTTCTTCTATAATTAACATAGTTAGGGTAATGCAGTGATTCTATCTCAAATAACTTAACTTTTTTAAAACTCAGAAATTGAGCCAGAATTTCAATAAAACTTCTCTAAATTTAATTGTAACAACTTAGAGAATAGGAATCCAAATAAAAAAAATTAATTTCATTATTTTTTACTGCTTTAAATATATATTAAAACAACAACAACAACAACAACAACAACAACAATAATAATAATAATAATAATAATAATAATAATAATAATTAGATATTGCATCACAGATATTTACAATAAATAAAATTTACAGTTTATAATGCAATAAGTGAAACACAGGCTTATTATATACCTATGACTATATATGTAATATATAGGGTATATAAGCACAGACTTTCACACGACCCACCACTCTCCACTCTATCTAATAACACTGATACACTCAAGCACATATATGCTGAAAAAATAAATAATCACCAACATATGTATTTCATACTAAACCAGCAATCATCAGTTGGTCCAGATTATCATCTCCCACACATATATACTATAAGTGCTCAGATATATATTAAGATAGACAATCTTCATACTTTAATGGACAGGCTCCAATCTACTACACACTCCAATTCTTCAACAGTCCATCCAATATATGTACTACATTATAAATTGTCATCCATTATAAAAATTGTAGAATGAACAATAATCCAACTTTTACATTCCTATATCATAAATGTGACTTGTTTTTTTTTAAATGTGAATACTTTTACAGTTATTCACACATATAACTGTATCCAAACTATTAAAAGAATATTAAAAAAAAAGATCACACAAGTTAGAAATAATTTAGCTTTCATTTTTACAAGTTTGCATAAAGTAAAATAGATAATAAAAGGGAATATTCTGAATTTTTTATGCTGGATGATGATTTATGATCTAATACATTTAGATTTATATGAGTAGTGCATTATACAACTATAAATTTTATTGGTTACATACTCATATTTATCACATTTTATACTGTTATATATATATATATATATATATATATATATATATCTTGTAACAGTATAAAATGTGATAAAGATAGGAAAGAAAGACTTTAAGATAGCCTGCAAACTTAACATACTGATTGCAACAAAGTAAAATATAACTTAATAATATATTACCAATTATAACTGAATAAAAAATGAAAATAAAGACAATAATAACAGCACAATACTGTCTCATAAATAATAATATGTCCTTGTTAGATAAACTAATTGTAATGAGATAAAATACTTAATAGCAGTAAAAGGTTTGTTATCTAACAGATTCATATATATTAATCAATCATTAATAAAATATATACAATTGTTTCTTTTAAAACTTTATAAATTTACAACATCAACTTGTAATGGCATAAAGTTTATGCAATACAAAATTAATATAAAATGAAAGTCATAACCTTATGGTTTACAATATTTAATTATAATGACATAAAATAAATGTAAGATTCTTATTTAACATTTATACAAATATAATTAACATATCATAATGAATTATCATTAACTAATAAAGCCAAGTTATGAAACTGAATTATAATTATCCTAATCTGCATAGTATTATTAATATTCTATTATAGGCAAAGATTAATGTTAAAAGCTTAATATTTAAATTAAATATATAATCTACACCAAAGAGCTTTAAATCTAAACAAAATAGAACATTCTATTTAATGTACTTCAAATACCAATTTCAATGAATGCAATTACCAATTTTATAATATAAGATTTCCATTTTCTAACTAAATATTAAGTTAAGTTAATATAATATGTGCCAATAAATAATGATTTAAAAGAATATGTAAGCATCCGATTATAATCATCTTTCCCTAAATAATTAATATATTTATACTTTATATACTATCAAATTAGCTCAGATATAAATTTTATCCAAAAATAATTATGACATATAATTGTTAAAATAATTATGGTGATCTTGTAATTATTTATTAAACATCTAGCAACACCAAATTAATTGATCTATTAGTATATACAATTTATACCTAATTCAAATGATAATATACTCGTTTACTATAAAAAATAATTCATAATAATACATACACTTATCAATTCGACTGTTTAACTGTTGAACTATTTGATGATTCTTTATTATAAATTATATGGTGTAAGTCAATACATGACCACTATATATAAAAATTTTATTAGCCAATAGGTTTGCATTATTAATTAAATGATTATTTTTTTAAGTGAATTTAAAATTTATTAACAATAATATGCCAATTCTAATTAAGAAATCAAACATCAAATATTATATCTTGTTTTAAATTCACAATAAATTGGATTTAATCACAGAAGTATACAATTCAAGCAGATAAAACTCACACAAAAAACTTGAATATTCTGACATATAGACAATAAATGTTTGTGATATATATTCTAATTAAATATCATAAAATATATTTTCAGCAAAATTAGTATTAATAAAGTAGATGTTTATGCATCAAAAATTCACCTATATAATATTTAATATATGATATATAAAATTTATGTGAAATGAAAATGTTGCAACACATGTACACACTATTTAAAATACAAAAAAGTTAATGATACTAATATAATCTTTATAATAAAGTAATTGATTAATATAAAATATAATAATTATAAATTTGTTCACCTTATTTTCCAAATAAAATATCAATGAGTGATTGTTATAATATAATTCTTGTGGATTTTTACTACTTATAACAGATATATCCAAAAGTAATTTGCAGTCAATGAATAAATGAACATGTTAAATCGAAGTTTTAACTATTAAAATTAAGGATATAAATTTAAAGTAAATTTAACTTCCTTTCATTTTTACATATATAAAACAAACAAACAATTAACTAACTTAAGATCTAATAATCAATAATATTTATGAATATTATACCAATAAATACATATTAAAGTACATTTTAACATGAGACCTGATTACTGTCTTTCTATAAGGCACTTTAAAGAAACACAATAATTCCAATGTCTATTCCATAATTGTATTTTAATGACATATATTAATACAAACAAAGTAAAAGTATCATAAACAGTTATCCAAAAACAATGTGTATTTATTAAATTCCATTATCCCCAAAGTATTGAATTTTTTTCTTCATTTAGCAAATATTTAATATCATAATGTCATCATGAATAAACAGACATCAGTTTCTCTTTATGACAATACGATGATGTAAAAATAAACTGGCTTAAATCCTATGTCAAAGTACTCCATTGGTATTATAAAATTATATCTGCAGATAGGAACAATTCTTATATACAGCAGTATGTTGTTAGCTTCTATATGTCATTATTAAAATGTTTTGTTTATGTGCAATAATCATTTTCAGTAGGTAAATATCAAGTTGAATTTGAATACTATAAATTATTTGTTCCTTCTTTTAACAAGTTTTTGATAATCCTATCTAGTCCTGTCCAGTTTCCTACACAAATATAATTCTTTCTGCTCCATTATTTTTATGGTAATCAAGCAAATACTTTCAAAATAAATAAATAAAAAATTATATAAAAGAACTTATATTTGCTTCTAAGAAAGTCAGAACACACACACACACACATATATATATATATATGCAAAGAAAGTAAAAGAGAAGAATAAGAGTATAAAGTCAGAACATCAGAGAGGGAATTCTAATCACTTAATCTTATTTATAAACTCTTACAATTGATATCATCAAAACTAAGTTTATGTCCTTTATTCATTCTTATAATGAAATCACTCTGCATTCCATGTTTAAAATCTCTTTTACAATAATAATAATATAATAACTGAAACACAGGCTTATTATATACCTGTGTCTATATATGTAATATATAGGGTATATAAACACAGACTTTCACTCTCCACTCTATCTAATAACACTGATACACCTAAACACATATATGTTGAAAAGATAAATAATCACCAATATACATATTTCATGCTAAAACAGCAATCATCTGTTGGTCCAGACTATTATCTCTACACATATATACTATAAGTTCTCAGATATATATTAAGATAGACAATCTTTTTACTTTAATGGACAGGCTTCAATCTACTCCACACTCCAACTCTTCAACTGTCCATCTAATTGAAAATCTGATGATGGAATGCTCAAAGGCAACCCTGAGGCCTAGATTATTGTCACACCCATGTTGACCTAAGGTCAATCTGAACCCCACATAAACAGGACATAATCTATTTAATATATATGCAAGGATGGGCAAACATCTCTACAATGTAATCTTTTTAACATATATGTGTTTAGGTGTATCAGTGTTACTAGATAGAGTGGAGAGTGAAAGTCTGTGCTCATATACCCTAATAATAACAATAATAATTTTTTTTATAATAATTACAAATGACAAATAATATTCATGCTTTAAAACACAAATAATACTCTTTTAATTCAATTAAAACAATTTACACTATATTCTTACAATATTTCATTGGAAATATATATATATATATCATTCCAATATATATTACATATATCATATAAACACAACAACAGGAACATCTAAGACATTAAATATTCATGGGTACCATTTATGATTTATTACTTATGAATGCAATAAATAAAATACATATAATAAAGAAACAATAATAATTTTATCCAAGTCATAACTTTATTATTTACATATGAATTTTAAATGAACAAAATTAATTTATAATTTTGTTACAATAATAATAATACATTTCTTGCTTTAATATTTCATTGACATAACAATTTATTTCATTATTCTTAGGCTAATGCATTATCTATTAAAACTAATTAAAAAAATTACACTTGACATTCCGTCACATACGAATACCAAATTTCAGTTGGCACAATATATATATATATAGTTGCATTAGTTTATATATAGCTCACTGGTGGTTTATGATAACTTCTGCTTTAATATATATATATTACATGAAATTAAAACCTATGATCTTTTTTATTTACTATATATTTAAAAATGTGTAATAAAATCTTGCAGTGTTAATGCCCAAATCATTTAGCAAACAAAAATTGATCTACTTTATTAGTACTTAAAGATGTTATATAGAAAAAAATCTAAACAATAATGACAAGTTCAGTGAAATTGTATATGTTTACTAAATGATTTGGACATTAGCATTGTGAACTTTATATGTTACTTATCATATAGAGAGATTATGTAATATTTCATGTCATTAATTTAAAATATTTTCACATTAATTTTGTATTGATTTTTCTCAAAGTAATTAAAAATGAGTAATTTAGTGACATATCTTTGTGAATATTAAATATAAACCAACTATACTTGATTGTTGTTTTTATTAGTAATGTACACAATTTTATTCATGCAAATATTATTTATAAATTTGTTTCTATATAAGATCTTCGATGCAGAAAATATCAATTCATTTTCATTTGCTGAATAATTTAGGCATTAGCACTGCAGGGCTTAATATATTGTTTATTATGTAGTGAGTGAAAAAAATCATAATTTTTAATTTATTATATTATTATTTAATTTATTATATTATTTCATGCTAGAAATTTATAACATATATTATGTATATTCTAATAATTTTAATAATTACATAAGTAAACAGTGCTTATTAATAAGGTAGTGACGATAATTATAATAATGATAGCAAAATAAACACTGAAAGTTTGTCATAATACTAATTCATAAGTCAGACTTACTAAAATCATGTTAATGAAATATTATTTTATATAGCGCTGTTTTTTATGTAATAGTAATATTAGCAATTAAGCCAATGCACATGTGCTTTAGAGATTTTCCCATACATTTAAAATTTGCCCATACATAAACATTTGGGTCGAAAGAATGGGTGGATTTATTCCATTCTTTCTAAAATACTATATCTCATGTCTGGAAAAAAAATTGAGAGTATTCATTTATAATTTATCTTTAAAGCACACGTTCATTGGCTTAAGTGCTAATATTACTATTAAAATCATGTTAACAAATTTGCAATGAATGCCCTCTCACTCAAATTAATGCTAATTTGTTAATTATTCAAAAATAGTCCACTTTTTATTAACTTTTACATTGTTATATGGATAATAAATCGATTATAATGCTCAAAGGAGTGAAACTTTAAATTTGTGACAATGTTCATAAAATATTAATCAAATCAGCATATAGTTCCAAATAGCGATTGAAATGTAAATTTCAATAATTAAAAACAACCATAAAAGTGATCATTAAATATATAGTACTGAGAATATATAATAATATTAAAGGAAAAACAGATTCTGAATGCACCATACCCTAATAATTAATTTACAAGTCATACTTATTTGAGTCATTTAAAAAAAATCTGCAAAGATTACTTAACAATTGTTAAAGTGACCCTAGAAAGTATGTCTTATAATTTGCTATTATAATATGCATAATTGGAGTTTGGTTCTTTATTAATATTATTATAAATTCTCAACATTACATATTTAACAGATATTATATTGATTTACTGAAATTATTTAAATTAGAAGGATTTGAACTCAGACTTTTAAGCTCCCTACATTTATCCCTTCCATCTTATATAAGTGAAACACATGATCACATAATGTGAAAAAGATAAATAATCTCTAATACATGTATTTTGTGTTGAATCAGCACTAATCAGCTGGTTCAGGTCATCAACTCCCATAGAGGCATATAATCAGTGCTCACTTTATATTAAAATAGCATATATTGAAACTTTAACAGAAAGGCTTCATTCTTCTACACCCATCAATTATTCAGCCACCCATATCATTGAAAATCTGATGAAGGAGTGCTCAAAGCCCTTGTTGATGCCAATATTATTATCATACCCATGTTGTCTTTAAGACACTCTGATCCCTTACAAACATGTTTTTATTATGACCATTTAAATATATAAAAGAGGGATGGGCTTATTAAGGTCCTATATGTGAGGGTTCAGAGTGACTTAATGTCAACATGGGTATGATAATAATATTGGCATCAACAAGAGGTTTAAGCACTTCATCATCAGATTTTCAATGATATGAATGGCTGAAAAGTTGGGGGGTGCAGAAGATTGAAGTATGTTCATTAAAATTTGAAGATTTTCTATCTTAATATAAAATGAGTGCTGATCATATGCATGTGTGGAGAATGATGCTCAGGACCAACAAATGAGTGCCGGTTCAATTTGAAATATGTGTATTGGAGATCATTTATCTTTTTCACATGTATGTGGTCATATGTATCAGTTGTATAAGATGGAGTTGATAAATGTAGGAAGCTTAAAAGTCTGAGTTCAAATTCCTCTAATTACATTCAGTTCAGGATAGTAAAGATTAAATTATTTAAATTTTCATCTTAATTGTTATTTGAAATGATAAGCTGCTTTTATTAATATTTTACAAAGATTGCTGTTAATATAAAGTTTCACCTCTTAAATATCAATGATTGATATATTATCCACATAACAACTTGGAAATTAAATAAAAGTGATCCATTTTATGTATAACTAATAAATTAGCATTTACTGAGTTTTTTTCAAGTTTATTAAAATGAATCTGGTAAGTTTGATTTGTGAATCGTTATAGTAGTTATATTTTAATTTGCTTTGCCATTATTATTAATAGATATATACATTTATAAAATAAATATATTTGGATTAACAAACTAACGAGTAGTTTTTATTGTAAGTCTAATGCATTTTTGATATAATGCACCATAATCATGACTTTTAGTTACTGTCTAAAAACAACTAAGTCATAATTATAATGCATCACAGGAAAATGGACCCATTGTTGATGAAATGCCTATATTAAGATTTTTTAATTAAAGCACATTATTAATTTTTCAATTTATTGCATAGAAAATAATGAAATATAATCAATTACACAAGTTGATGCTCTTGCTTTCATACAGACTATTTTATCTTGAGAAAAAAATGTTAGATTATATACAAAATAGGTTATAATATATAAAGAACAAATAAGAAGTGTAGATTTAGAATTATAGGATATAAGTATGACCATAATTAAGTATATTATTTTTTTATTTTAACTATAAACATATATGCTCAAAGATCAACTAACATGGAAATGATAATATCACTTATCACGTACTAACAATTCAGTTAAGCTTAGACAAAATGGCATTAAAAATGTATATTACAATCCAAATTTTTTAAGCACTGCTCTATTCTTCTGCCAAGAGATGTCTTTACTAATGAAGTGATAAAGTTAAATAGTTTAAATTTTTTTTCAAAAATTGTGTTATGCATAAAAAAAATCATATTACATTATATTCTGAAATATAAAGTAAAAATATTATCATTGCAATTCAAATTTTCTTTGCATTATTGCCTGAAATATATTTTGCACTTTAGGAAAACCAATTTTTTTTTTCATATTGTGGGTAAATCATATTCATTTTTTTAAAAAAACAATTAAGGTAAAAATAAAAAAATAAATTCAAAGCTAAAAAATAAATGGAAAAGTTCAATGACATTCAAATATTATTACTGATTTCACACAAAAAATTAGACCCAAAATGATTTATTTGTATGATTTTACTATCAGCATTAGAACTAAGAAATTTTGTTTGTTTTTTTAAAAAGCCATTTGTTCAGAGTATTGAACGAGCTGCATTCCCCCCCCCCCCACTAAAAAAACCCTACCTAGCAATAAAAAAATCATATTCAATTTCAAATAAGCTCTATTATTTTTTTAAAAATATAAGATGAAAATAATTTAAAGTAAATTCAAAATACCACAGAAATAGATGGTGAAAGTAAATGAACTGTAAAAATAATTGTGGCATACAATATTTACTTGTTCATAAAAGCATTCTTATTTAGATAAACACAGCAAATGAGAAAACAGACAGAAAGATATTTACTTAGAACTATCCCATTTGTAACCTAAGAAATAAAATGATTTAAAAGCTGCCTTAATTTAAAATTTGTGTTGTAAGTAAAAAAGCACTCCATTAAAATTATGGCATTAATTTATTAATTGGAGTTATAAGAGAAATAACAGAAAGATCCTTTATCATATATATAAATTTAAAGAAGAAAATAACGAGATGATTTTTTTATGTAGGATATTATAAAAATAAGTAAATATGAAATAAAATGCTTTTAAATTATTAGAAATAAGTATTATCTTACAAAATAATAATAAAGTTTGACCAAAATAACAATTGTTATGTAAAATATAATGATTCGTATTATTTTACTTAATTGATACAGCAAAAATTATGATCTGTTATTTGACATAAAATAAAAATATCACAATTAAAAAATCTGTTTTGGCCTGAGAATTTTTTTTTTTATATTGAACATATGTTAAACCATTAAACATCACATGATCACCATTTCTTATGCTTGCTCATATATACTGTTATTAAAACAGGCAAAACTCTCCATACAATGATGGCACCCAGTGCAAGCTAGAGTAATCAATGTATGCCAGGGGCTTGTGCACAAAATGCTTATCTCATTCAATATCCCCAGACTAGTTTCTAGCTTGTGGCTTTTATTAGTGAGGAGCCTTGGATCTAAGAGCACTGCACATGCATAAAAACCCTATCTATTGCCTATTTATCCAATATCCCCAGAAAAGTTTCTAGCTTGTGGCTTAGATCCTAGGCTCCCCATTGATGAAAGCCACAAGTTAAAAAATAGATTGGGGATATGATGAGTAGGCACCAGATAGAAATTTTATTCACAAGCCTTCTGGCATCCTTTGATTACTCTGGCTTGTACTGAGTAGCACTACTGTGTGGAGAGTTTAACCTGTTTTTATTGAACACATGTTAATAGTCCATTAACAATAAATAACAAAACTATGAAGCTATAAAAATTATTGTTCTTAACCATTAAGATTTTAATGATTCTTGATTATATTAGACTATTCCATAGAGTATTAATATAAGAGATATGTGATTTGCAATAATTTCTATATTAATGATTAATCTGACCAGAAAAATATATTATTGTGAAATGCTAATCTTTTTTGCAAATACTTAATTTTTAAGAATAAAGTAAATATTTCTGAAAAATATGATAAATGTTGATTAGAAAGTATTGATGAGCTATAAAACATAATATCTTCTGATTATAATATTTTTCTGTAATATAATTTAATGATACTTTTAAAAAAAGTTCTTGAGTAATCTACAAGCTGATGCAAAGAATAGAACAACTTTCTATAAAAATGGGCACATGGTACTCTAGAGATCTAAATTAGTTTTAAAAATGAATTGTGTGAATAATTAAATAGTTTTCAAAATTTTACAGTAATAGCAATTTTGTCTTATTTTGAATAAAAGGTTTTGCAATGAATTATTGTCAATATCATATATTAATAGATAATACAATTAATTTATAAACCAATTAAGCGTATGTCACGCTTGAATGTGAAGCTATAATGATATACTGGAATTAATATACGCTAAGCGCTTTCGAGGTCCTTTACCTCATATTCATAGCGGTGCTGTGAGCTGCGAAATTATCGAATGAGAAGATTTAAAATTATATAATACAATTAAGTATTTTTCAATAATTAAAATTTTCACTGTGGTATTTTACATCTCATAAACTGTTTACAGTGATAAGATACTTAAACATAACAAACAATTTTATTTGTATATTACAATTCAATATATTAAAGTCATGCATACTAACATATTTTTTAATGATTGGCAATATATTATAAAGTTTGGACATTTTTTTTTTTTTACAAATTACGTATATTGTATCTGTATTAATTTATATTTTTATTTTAATAATGGGTGACTATTTTTATTTTTTTATTAATAAAATTACACAGAGTTTGATCTTTTAAACCATCATTTTCATTAAGTAATTATAATTAAAAAATAAAGCACCAATCTTCATTTTAAAAAAAAAAAGACTATTTTTTTTTTTTACTTTTAAAAATTAGTCCACTATTTCAAACAATTAATATAGTTTTTGTCAAGAATTTAAATACGAACAAAATATTAGCAAAATTGTACTATAAAATATATTTAAAAAATGAAAAAAATAAATAGATATTGAATATTACTAACATATCATAAATATATACATATTAAAAATTTTCACAGTAGAAATTTAACAAAAATTCTTTGTATATTTTTATAAGCAATTTTCAGTTTTGATGTCTTCCCATTCCTAGTATATGTATTAAATGGATTATGTCCTGTACATGAGGGGTCAGATTGACTTTAGATCAACATGGGTGTGATGAGAATCTTGGCTTCAGGGTGGCCTTTGAGCGTTCCATCATCAGATTTTCAATTGGATGGATGGTTGAAGAGTTGAAGCCTGTTTATTAAAGTAGGAAGATTGGCTATCTTAACATATATCTGAACACTTATTGCATATATGTGTAGAGATGATAATCTGGAGCAACTGATGATTGTTAGTTTAGCATGAAATACGTATATTGATGATTATTTATCTTTTTGACATATATGTGTTCAAGTGTACCAGTGTTATAAAATAGAATAGAGAGTGGTGGGACGTGTGAAAGTCTGTGCTCACATACCTTATATATTTTATACATTGATACAGGTATATAATAAGCCTGTCTTTCAGTTTTTATTTTTATTATTTTATTAATAATAACATCGCCTATTGTTTATTAATATTCTAATACTACAGTAGAATTTCAATCTCATTTTCTATTGAATGCCATTTTAAAAGTAATAGTTTTTTCCAAATTACTTATAACTTGAACAATACAAAATATAAATTTACAAACTAATATAAATATTAGGAAGAGTTGTTAAAGATAGTCTGCTATCTTTCTTAACACTAATATCATTTATTGTGAAATTCACAGTGAGCTATTTTTGTCTACTCAAAGCTATTTATTGTAAGTTTGAGTAATCAAGAGTTTCCAGATAGGAATTCAATTTAATCCTCATCCCCCCAAAAAAATCAGACTATTGACTTTATCAATGAGAACTTGGGATTCAAATCTGGAATCAGTAAAATTATGTATTTGGCAGCTATTTTAACTTTTTTTATACTATTAAACTAATAGAGTAACTAAAAATAATCTAATTAAAGAAACGTAAGGTTTTAAACTCAATAATCTAATTGAAGACTTGATACCAAATCAGAAAACATCTTGTAAATAGAATAGAAAAAGAAGAGCTGTTCTTGTTTATAAACTATAGTAAATTGAAAGAATGAAGTGATGTAGTGTAAATATTATTTATTACTATTAAAAAATTAAATCAATTTTATATATATTTATAAATATATTACTTTTCTTATATTTAAGTGATTTAAAAACCCATTATATAAATGTGTGTTTAAAAAAAATATCTGTGCAGTTTAGTACAGTGCAGAATGGTGGCATAAAATCTAAAAGTCTTCACACTAATTCTGAGCTGAGTAAAGTGAAAAAAAACCCACTCAGCTTAGTCAAATAAATGAAAGCTGTTGGAATCAAACTGCTTTGAGTACTTGCGTATTATAAAACTCTGACCAGCTATTTATCATTTGCGTTTATATTTGAGGGAAACAAATTCTTTTTTTTTCTCTCAGTGATGAAAGTTTATTCATCAAAAAAACAACAACACAAATACAAATACAGTTAGAAAAAGGTTTACAAGGTAGTAATTATATGGTAAATTGAAATTTCAGGAGCAACTAGTAAGAGGGGAAGGATACAAAGGGAATGGAAATTGGAAAGAGTGTGCAGTCCAGGCCAGTCCAAGATGCATGTCTTCATTGAGAAAGCACCACATGGGTCACAAACATTTAAATGGTTGAGTCCTATGACAGAGGCTGAGAGGATGGGAGTTGGAGGATTGGCCAAGTGTCTATGAGGAGTGGAGGTGGGGATAGTTTGGTATCTCTGGTTTTGAGAGAGATTTGTTGTACAACACTTTATATATATATATATATATATATATATATATATATATATATATATATATATATATATATAATATATATATATATATATATATATGTGTGTGTACATGTTAGTATGTGGGTATTAAATTCTCTTCTTGAAGGTAGATAAGGTTATGAGGCAACAGAGTAATATGATCAAGTAATAATTTTTGACCATTGTCAATACTAGAATATCATTGTATATTACCGTCTTAATTTAATTTATTCTACCATCTCAAATTTAGAGCTAAATCATATATATATAATGTAGTTCTAAAATTGAAATATTAGAGAAAATTATATTAAAAAAAACAGCTAACAATGACAGACTATATACACCTAAATATATTATAATTTAAAACTACTGTTTTACTTCTCACACTTCAATCAAATGAATAACGATATTGGTAAAGAATGCAAATAAATTCCAACATACATTTTTCACTGAAGCTGTACTTTTTAGTTGGACCACGTCACAAATCTCTTTCTAATGTTCTAATGTCCTTAACATTGTTCATTATTTATTTATTGTATATTATAGTATTTATTTCAGAAATGTTTGAGATTTTATAATCATTCAATGACAATAATCATTTTTAGATAAATATATTAATAATTATTAATAATTATATATTAGGCTAATGTAATAATAAAAAAGGAGAGGAGTTAAATTAGCAATACGCTTATATTTAATAGGGTTTTACATAATGATTTCTAATAAAGTTTAGAGTGTATATTTAAACTAAAAATAATATTATAATTTCAAGTTTAATAAATGAATATTAATAATCTTATATATAAAATCCATACTTTCTCAGTTGTCTGATTGGTGAATGTATAAATGTTTATTTAATGTCACATGTTAATTTCACAACCACCAGGTTTATGCAAAAGAAGTAATTCTACCATTAATAAAAAAACACTGGTGAAAAAATCATTACAAGTGCTTATAGTATATATTTTGTGGTAAAGGTTCTTAGACAGCTGCAGAAACAGTCACCAACAATGATACTAATTCATAATTCAGTGTTAAAGTGCTCTGTGCTTTGGTCTGTCAATGCCATAATATAGTTCAGATGAATGGTATATATTAGCAATGCTTAATAAAAAAGCATATTTACATTAAACCATAAAAAAATTGATAAAACAACTGATTAAAAAAAATATTACAAATATTATACACCTGGGTCTCTTTTTACGTGGACTTATTTAACACAATTTTGAAGTTACGTGATTCATGTTTCACCGGAAGTCGAACTCCGATAATGCACTATTACTTTAAATAATAAATTTTGCGCACTTATGTTATATTGAAAGTAATAGTATATTATTGGAATTTGGCTTTCATCTTACTAATTTCAATATTTTCAGTGTTTTATAATAGTAAGATATTATGCAATAATGAAATTAAAATCATGATTTCCACATTTTATGTATTCACACATTAAATTTTACAAGATTACAATGTAAATTTGTTCAAACATTGTGCATGTTAATTTTGCATTTTAAATCATATTCTGTTTTTGCTTTTTAAAAAAGAATGTAATCAATTATTAATCATTTAGTGTCTACAAGTTTATTTTTAAAAGGTGAGTAATAGAAGTGGGCACAATTAAATTTGACAATTAAAAATGAAAATCTGATTTTTAATTGTAATTAACAATTTAAAAATTACAGCGACTTGAAATTAATGTGATGTGAAATTTGATTTTTAAATGGAATTGAAAATTAAAAAATTAAAGACAAAAATAAGAATTTAATTTTTAGTTGTTAGTTTCATAAACAATTAATAAAATCATCATCTCAAAGATTAATTACTAATTACATTGTCACCAGAAAACCATTGACACAACATGAGTGTGAAGTTGACACTAGTTGTATTTCCTCTTGTGAAAAATTGATTTTTTACCAGTTTGCAAACGAATGTGTTTTTTGGCAAATAGTGATAATAATTAAAATGTGTATTAAAAATGTAAATTACTGTACTGTAAATTATGCATAAAAATATATTATTTTGAATAAAATTAAATATTATAGTTAAAAAAAGTTTGTCTTGTACCAATTTTTTTCAAATTTGAAATTTTTTATTAATCATATTTTATTTCCTTATTTTTTTTTTTTACGCGAATTTTAAAGTAATTTTACATTGGTGCTTTGCTTTTATGTGAATTTTGAAATTGCACGATTTCATTTGCGCGTGTTTTCTGAGGAACCTATCTATCGCGTAAAACAAGACCCAGGTGTACTTAATAAAAAAATATAAAAACAACCAGTGTTTTTGTATTCTGACACCAATAAATGATAACTATTAATAAAGCTACAGAAACTATTACAATTAGTTGTGATACAATAAAAAAATTAAAAAAAATTTATTCAGAGGGTGCTCCAGTAAATATATATTTGCACTTTGACATTGTCAAATATAACAGTTATATTTAAAAATGTAAATTTTAATATTAATATTTGAAAATTTATTTATGTAATATTAAAATGTTTTCTTTAATTTACATTAAATCTTTAAAAATTTTTGTTAAAGCAACTAATTAAAACATACCATGGGCTTTTAGAAGGTCAGGTGCATCTGCTCATTAATATATTTATCTAAAACTGATGATTCTCACTGAGTGCTTGTAAGACTTGCAGTACTTGTAAAGGAAATTAATGTATTATGACTATAAAAAATGGTTTTATTGTCAATGTTATATTTATTATTGTAGATTATTTTGCTTTATTAACTTAAAATAGCCAATAAATTCATGGTGTCAGAAATTTAAATAATTAAAATGTAAAATTAATTTTTTATTAATTAAAATTTTTATATTTACAACAATGTAATACAAATGAAAATAAAAACAACAAAACATGATGATTCTCTTAGCTTATGTTTCAGTTAACTTTTATTAGCTATTTAAGGAAACAAATAATAGCATCAGATCCCAAACTAATTCCTGACTACTAACATTTCTCATTCATTATGAACACAATTATGGTTTGTGCAATTATTAGGAATAACTTAAATGTACATCTCATCTCAGAAAACAAAATGCCTTAATGCCAAAAAAATATTAAAAACCCTAAGCACTGTTAAAATATTTATACATTAACTAGAAGATCTTCATGAACTTATCCCGCAACCAATTAAAACTTGAACAAGAAAACTTGGAAGATCATGCCATCCAGTAATATGATTTTTTATTTGATGTTTTATAAACATAGTGTCATACTCAGCTTATAGAAGCCAAATAGATAAATAATAATATTTCTTGATGTGATTTCAGTTTTCCAGTTCAGTTTTTAACTGGTTGCTAATTTAGTTATAGCATAGTTAAATGTTGTCTTTTTTTAAAAAAATTGCAAGGAAAATTTCATTAAAGCTTTAAATCCTTGTATATATAATAAAACAAAAGTATTATGCACTCTGGTGTTATTTATAGAAAAGAAGATATCAGTTGTTATTAAAGTTTTTAACCTAAGTCAACCTGCTAGAAGTTCAGTGGATAATTATATATCCTCAGTTTATTATTAATCATAGCACTGTTTATAATAACCACTTGAAACTATTATTAATCTATGTAATTATTCACATGGTTAATGTATAGGAATGATCTGCAAACCAACACCCCTCATCCAATATGGAGAGTTAAGTGGCTTTTTATTTGATAAGTTTAAGTCCAAGAAATTTCATAATTTTTAATCTCTGTTGCCAGATAGTTCTTAGCAGCTGAGTTTTTTCTTGAAGACAGAAATGAGTTTGATATTTTCATAAGAAATTTACAATTATGGTAGGCAAAATTAAATAGTATCCTTTAATTCTTGGAAATTATAAAGTTGTCAGTCAAGGCAAAAATTAAGAAATGAAAACAGAACATGCGTACAATCTCTAATTATAGTCCTAACCTAAAATTAGATGATTACCTTTTATTTAGCTACTTAAAAGTTCAGACCAGTTTTAACTGAAGAAGGTTACATAAGCTGAAAGAAGAACTGTCTAATATTAAATAAGACATTGTTAGACTTTGTAAAATTAGAAGAAAAAGTAAAGACAAAATTGATTTTCAACATAGATGTATAAAATGGTTTGATCACATTAAACAACATTTTAAAATTACTATTTAAGTGTGAATTGGAGAATGATTGAAAGCTAAAAATGTTGATGATAAATTTAGTTATGGTAAGAAAATAAAGGGCTGACAGAGACTCATGAAATTTTAAAAAAGTGCTAAATGAAAATGAATCCTAGTAGTATCCAAATAAAGATAGAACAGAATTGGAACACACTTTGACTAACAAAAATATATATTTTAATATTGTAATATTCTTAAGAGATTTAATACAGTAGATGATTATCAATTATTGAATGTAAATATGAATGAATGGAAAACCAGAGATAAAAACTATTAAAACAGACAGTATTACAAATTATTTTCCTAATCTTCAGAAACATTCTAATGAATTTAACTTAGAACTTTCTAATCATTTTAAATATTGACAAAATTTTTAAGGTTGTAGACTTAACTAAGATTAACAACAAAATAACTGGAACTGCCTAAAAACTGCAGCAAAAATAAGTAGTACAACCCCCCTCCCGCCAGCAATTCATCAGTATTTTCAACTGAGATAAGAGAATGAAGAAAGAAGGAATATGAAAATATTTTAAATGATCCATTAAGAAATGAGTATCAGAAGTTTTGTAATGTTATATAGAAAGAATTAATAATAATATAAAAAATATAAATGTGAATTGCAACAGCATAAAATAATATAAAACAGCTAACATAAGTATATATTGATCATGCATAAAAAGCCTTTGTCAACAAATAGTTTAATGCCTTTTTCAAATATTAATAAGTGATTATTACATTATCAAATTATATGTACAACACTATCTAGTGTTCCATAATAAAAGTAAAACAACAAGAATAATAACAAAAATAACACATTAGTAAAATATAATAGAACTTTTATATAGATATCCTATATAATTAAAAAAAAAAACTATATATAACATAACAATATACAAAACATTTTATACATGCATTATAAAACTTTATATGGATTGTCTTATATAAAATAGATGTTATAAAAATATTTAAATTATATTAAAAATCTAAAAAGAAGACAAATATATGAAACATATTGCATTAAACATAACTTAAATAATTATATGA
Source organism: Epiperipatus broadwayi (assembly GCA_028023455.1). Taxonomy (NCBI): domain Eukaryota; kingdom Metazoa; phylum Onychophora; class Udeonychophora; order Euonychophora; family Peripatidae; genus Epiperipatus; species Epiperipatus broadwayi. The sequence continues at coordinate 735,936 of JAQFVV010006336.1, forward strand.
ATATTTATAAAACTTCGATGAATTTAGTTAACAACTGGACAATTGTAAATGAATGGAAAATTATGTAAGACAATATATATATATATAAAGTTGTATAATGCAGGTATTAAATGTATGTAAGACAATATATATATATATAAAGTTGTATAATGCAGGTATTAAATGTTTTGTATATTGTTATGTTATAAGTCTTTTTTTTTTTAAAGTTATATTGTATTTCTATATGAAAGTTGTATTCTATTAATGTTTTATTTTTATTATTATTGTTATACTTTTATTATAGAACACTATATGGTGTTCTATATGTAATTTGTTAAGAACAATAATAGATTATTAATATTTGAAAAGAGCACTAAAGCACATGCCAAAAAAAGTTTTTTTTTATTAATATGTATTTATGTTAGCTTGCAGTAATTTATATAAATTAACAGCATAATGAAATTCATTATTTCTATTTTGGATGAAATGTAAATTGGTAAATCAAGCTGTAAAAGAAAATAAAAGATAATTTTATTTTAATGTTATTAAATATATTTGTTTTTCAATCATCAGCTGTTATAAAAATATATTAATTTTATTTTCTAAATAAATAATATTACATTCATCATTTCAAATATTTTACATGTTTTTTTTTTTAATTTTATTTATAGAAAATGTGAAATTTATTGTTTATTATGGTAAAGTTTGGTATTAGTAACAAGTAGAAAGTATATGCAAACAATACCTATAAATTTTGCTTTTTGACAAATATACTATAGAATGGTAAAAAATAATGATAGCAGTAAAAAGTTTTGTGATGGTGATGAATGATCATCATTTAATCATTTCAACTGAAGATAATCATCAGAAGTTTCCATTCTGTGCATCTGTTCATAAATATTGTTGTCAATTTTGATCATATATTTTTCAGTTTAGATTAGCCAATATTAGAATAATGTCTTCAGTATCATTTTGAATAACCTCTCTACAGTCATTAATACCTTGTTAGGAGAGTACTTTTATTCTCACAATTTACAATTAGTAATGATTAAATTTAATATATTATTTTGGTATTATAAATGCATGATCAATTTGTCTTCAAGATTTAATTTTAATCAACTCTGAAGTAACAATGTTTCTACACTGCTAATCAACATAAAATGTCTGTTATGTCTATGTTGCATCCAACAATAATTACATTATGCAAATTCATGTTATTAGAAATTGTAACTGTTAGACTGTCAAGTGAAACAGAATGTTCAGATTTTTAAGCTAAGATGAATATCATTGTGTTTTCAGTACCACATCCAAAACTATCCCTAACATTTACACATCCACTCAGCAATATTAAAACAGCATTACCATAAAAGTTGTGATTTTACAAATTAAAAATATTGAATAACCTAAATAATATCAAAACAGTAACACTACAATTGGAATTAAAGTAAAAGAAAAATTAATAAAATAAAAAATTAATAACATTAGGAAAAAAAATCACTAACTGTTATTAAAACAGGCAAAATTCTCCATACAGTAGTGCCATTCAGTGCAAGCCAAAGTAATCAATGGATGCCAGAAGATGTGTGCTTAAAATCTGAGTAGGCACTAGATAGGGATTTTATGCACAAATCTTCTGGCATCCATTGATTACTCTGGCTTGTACTGAGTGGCACTACTGTATGGAGAGTTTTGCCTGTTTTAATAGAAAAAAAAATTCAAAGATTAAATATTATATATTCTCCGTTATAGAAAAAAGTATGCTTTTTGGCGTACTAATATTGTACAATCATTTCCTTAAAGTTAACTGGCAATACTTATTTGCAAGTGCTATTGACGATAATGTTATTCAGACATTACGAAAAAATGCAGAATTTAAATCAAAACGTTAACGCATTTGATTAATATGTTTATTTTATAATGAGATTACAATAAAAGAAACATTAAATGTCAAGGTAGATAAAAAGTTAATCATTCTTAATATAGTTTATTTCAGAATAAAAGAGTCTTTCGCATTTTTTTATCTTTACAGTAAAGCAATGAAATAAAATTCGAGATTAATCGTGTATTTATATTTTTTTCTTTCTTGCTTTAATCTGGTTAAAAATATACCTACATAGAATCTCAAACACTACCAGTAGTGATTAGAACACTTAATTTTATTAACAATGCATATACAAACACTTTAACAACGTTATAATCTTTGATTTTTTTCTTTTGATAAACCCTTTTCATTATCTATAAACAAAATGGTTGATACTAAAATTATTTAGAAGGATGTTATTTATACTCATATAATTTATGCATGCATTATTTATTCAAATCTAGCTTATAAATTCAATTAACTAAAACTATATTACTATTTATATAAAAAAAGACCAAAAAATAATTAAAAGAATATCTTATATTTAATTGTCTAGCATTGTGGTTAAATAAAGTTTTAATATTTTTCTATGTCCAGGGTAGCTTATATGAATTTGTTGGTAATGTTAAGTTGATATAAATCTTTGAAATAGATTTTATTTATGATACAATATTATATATTCTGCATTACATAAAGTTACAATTTTAATCATGTAATTTAATATTTGAACATAACAAACTGTATTAAACATATTAGTCCAATACACATAAACATATTAGTATATATTTTTTAAAAGGCTGCTATGTGCATTGAAAAATTTCTCTCCATATTTTATCAAAATAATTTTAAATCATATTGCAAATTATTTAGCCTAAACCAATACTTTTCAAACTCATTAACATAAAGGTTTGCCTGAAATATCTAGAAACATTTGCAGCCCTCCCGAAAAAAAAATTCTTAATAAAGAAATATATTGTTATTATACAATTTTACTTTATTTAAATAATTTTCATATTTATATTTTTATTATAATACAAAATACTTAATGAATTATAAATATTACAAAGATTATAAAATATGAAACATAAACTCATTAATAATATATTGATTAATATAATAAATAACATTTTAATAATAGCTTAATATGATGGATATGTTTGAATATTGCTACATCAAAAAAATCAGTAATTAAATATTTGACAGAAATTTTTTGAGATTTTCCCCCATCTAATAATGCTAAAATGACATTTTGCAAAGATATAAGGATGCAAACAGAATTAAGGCTTTGTTTATCAATGAAGGATATTCTTACAGAATTCAAAATTCTGATTCAAAAGTTGAATTTGTCCTCAAGTCAATTAGTTTTTCTTGAGATGACCATGTAAAATTGCTAAATTACAGAGCTGGAACAAATGTTATCCTTATCCAATTATATTTTTTATTTTCAATTAAGTTAGGAAAATGTTTTTCAAAAAATTATCACTGAACTTGTGATGTGGTTAATTTTTATTCTTTCACTTTCTTCTGATAATATATTTTTTGAAAAAAAATCATGGATAGAAGCATAGCAAATATTTCTGTATTAGTACCCCTAATTTTTTTAACTATTCAGAAAGTTTATTTTGAAATTCTTAGATTTTTACATTTAGAATTAAAGTGATATCACATTCATATCGGCTTTTTCAAACCAAATTGTGCAAACGCTTTTTGCGAGTGTTAAATAATAAATGAATATCCTCTGACCCATACAAGATATAGAATTTATGCAGCAATAAAAGAAATCCAGAGGAATCCTCTTATTACTACGACTCAAATATTTATATATGAGCAAATCTGAAGTACTGGCACAGAAGGTGTGACTATAGAACAGTCACTTTGAATTACTATATATAACTTATGAATGAATGACGCCGATGAAATTTACTAGAATTTACTGAACGTCATTCCAACTGAAATTAATCATATATATAAATCAGCATTTATTTTTTATAGCGTCTGTATACAATTGTAATCACATTCATATCGGCTTTTTCAAACCAAATTGTGCAAACGCTTTTTGCGAGTGTTAAATAATAAATGAATATCCTCTGACCCATACAAGATATAGAATTTATGCAGCAATAAAAGGAATCCAGAGGAATCCTCTTATTATTACGACTCAAATATTTATATATGAGCAAATCTAATTCAAAGTGACTGTTCTATAGTCACACCTTCTGTGCCAGTACTTCAGATTTGCTCATATATAGATATTTGAGTTGTAGTAATAAGAGGATTCCTCTGGATTCCTTTTATTGCTGCATAAATTCTATATCTTGTATGGGTCAGAGGATATTCATTTATTATTTAACACTCACAAAAAGCGTTTGCACAATTTGGTTTGAAAAAGCCGATATGAATGTGATTATAATTGTATACAGACGCTATAAAAAAATAAATGCTAATTAAAGTGATAGTACTTTTTTCTTGCAGAAAAAAATTCAGTACATTTAGTTTTTTGAAAATTCTGTCAGATAAGAAAGAAAACACATCCATTTTTGATCAGAAAAGTAAGATGCTAATGTGGGATTTTGAAATGAACAATTTACAATTTATTTTTTAATATTAACTCCTTTTATAACTTTACTGAGATGACTATATTACTTCCATGTGATATAAAAAAGATTTATAATTTTTATCCATCTCTCATATAATTTGAAGGAGTCTTGTGTTAGTGGCATTATTTTTTATATAATTAATTATTGTGAAAAGTTTTGATAATACTTTACTAAGTGATTCTTTTATGCTGAAATACTAGGTTTTCCTCTGTGAATAATGCAATTACATATCTTGTATTCAGAAAAATCTGTTTTAATTTATTTGTAAATCTTAAAATCCCATCAGTGTCAAGTCTGCAACTCAATTAGTACCAACTCCAATTGTATTTTGCCATTTAAGTGCTTTATATATATATATATATATATATATATATATATATATATATATATATATATATATATATATATATATATATATATATATATATATATATATATATATAAACATTACAAGCATAAAGCTAAACTAGTCAATATAAAATCAAAATAATTTTAAAATGGAAAGTAATTGGGTATTTGGAAGTTTAGATATTGAAAATATGTATCAGTTTGTTAATAGGTTAAGCAGTATTGATGTTCTTTTGTCTGTATTGATTAAGAAAAGTTCTTTATCAAAAAATAAAATTAAGGTAATTAAAGATTTGCTTTTGTTATTGGAAGATTCTATGTATTTTACTTATAAAGGTAATTTTTATAAGATTAAGGAAGGGTGGATAATAGGTTATATTATTTCTCCTTTAGTATGTTCAGTTTATATTAGTTTTATGGAAGAGGAAATTATTATTAAAAAGAATTGTTTATATGTAAAATTATTTGTCAGATATGTTGATGATTGTTTATTTGTAGTTGAGAATGATAAATTGAAGGAATTTGTAAATGAGTTTAACTGTTTTGATTTTTCTATAAAATTTGTGTTAGAAGGAGGGGGGTTAGATTTTGGTAAGTTAAATTTTTTAGATCTTTTGATGATTAGAAATATAGAAACTAATTGTTTATTGTGTAGTCATTTAGTTAAAAGTAAAGAATTAAGATCTATAATTAAACCTGATAGCTATCAGTCTGTATCTCATAAAGTAGCTGCTTTAAGGAATTATTGTCATAGGAATATTAAATTAAATAATTCTAGTGGGGTAGCTTTGTTTCAGAAATATCAATTTTATAAAGATTGCTTGAGTGTTGGATACTCTGATACATTTGTTAAAAGTATTTTATTTAATAGTAATATTTGTAAGGATGTAAAGGTTAAAGAAAAATATGATTTTATTTCTTTGCCATTTAAATTGTCTTCTTATAAAATTGTGTGTAGAAATAGTAAATTGTTTGGAAATAAGAAAATTTCTTGGAAAAGGGGTGTTACATTGAATAATTTATTAAATAATACAAAAGAAGTTTTTGATAGAAAGACTATTCCTGGTGTAGTATATTTTATTCCTTGTTTATTTTGTAAGAAGGTTTACATAGGTCAGAGTAGTTTGAGTTTAAATGAAAAAATAAAGGTTCATAAAAGTAGAGTTAAAAATAGATATCTTAGTTCTGCTTTGTATGTCAATGAAAAAGATACAGGCCACACTATTGATTTTGATGAAGCTAAGGTTGTCTTCTTTGAGAGAAATGAAATCAAAAGAAGAATTAAAGAGTCTTTATTATTGAAAATTTATTATTCTGAAGCAATTAACTTATTTAAGAGTTCTTTTAATATTAAGGGTGGATGGGAAGTGAATGGATTTGTGGGTAGTTTTTAATAGTATATATATTGTGTAGTTTTTTGTAGTTCTTTACACTTGAGAAGTCTGCTTGTAGCAGTGAAACCTTAGGGTTGTGTTTTAATATTATTTTTATGCTGGTCTGGTTTAATTTTAGATTTGGGGTAGTTTTGATTATATATATATATATATATAAATATATATATATATATGAAAAGATGAATAATTATATATATATATATATATATATATATATATATAATTATTCATCTTTTCAATATATCTTTCTTTAGTTGTGCCAGACAGATTAAAGCAGCAGGTTTTTATGAATTTGCATATTATACAAGTGCATTAAATGATTATTATTTATACTGTCAGTTGACTTATCAAGTTGGATAGCAAATATAGTATTTTTTTTTCATTTTTAATAATAAACATAGACATGATATTGTTACAATTTTATCTAGTCTTCTTTTAATTGTATCATTGAATATAGAAACCTTTTTAAAAAGTTTGATATTTTGGATCATAGGTAGTTTCACAATTTTTATTGTTACTGGTAAGATGAGATTGTCATCAACAGTAATTTTTTTTTTGTTTTAACAATTAATAAAGCAATTTTGAAAAAAGCTTTAATTAATTTGTATAGTATGTTTTGAAAAAAAACTTAATTTGTTGTTTTAATTCTTTAGAATTTTTTCCAAAAAAATATAATTGTCATGCTCTTAGATCTAATCGCTTCAGCTTCACTTATTCATATAGAAAGTAGGTTGAAGTAAAAACGGGGTTCCACTTTTTTCTTCCAAAGCATGAGCTTGTGGGTAAGATATGTAGAGGTTCCTATCTTCACATTTTTATGCACATATTCTTGAGATTTACAGCTTTAGTAAATATTAATTGTCATATTTTTAAATTCACTATGAACAGTATCTAAATGGCACTGAAGTTTTCCAGATTTCATATAATTATTTGACAACTGTTTCCAACAGATTACACAAATAGGCCAGTGTGAATCATTATATGAAGAACCAGATCTGTATTTCAAGTAAGAAGAATCAAATGTATGAATTTTTCCACACATCATTTTTTCTTTTTGTCACCTGGTTTTGAAAACATAGATGGATCTAATGTTTTTTTAATATAAAATATAAGATACTATCACTTGCAACTTGGTTTCTATGAAGTCTTTACTACCTTTGAATGACTGATTCTATAAATATATTGGATTTTTATTGACGACTTATCCATATTAGGGTTAAATTTTTAATGAAGAATTATCAAATGCACTGGTACTTCAAAGATGAAATTAATAAATTGTGCAAGTAAAACTATTCTCCAATGTTTATAATGCTACTATATATGAATTGCAAAATTAAAAGAGTGATTTTTAGGTCATTATATATAGTGTAAAGTGTAAATGTTCACATTAAAAATTAAAAATATATCTATATAAAAAAATAAATCTAATTATCTACTTCTAATTTAAAAATTTGAAAATTTATTTTTACAACTCCCCTTAATAAAATTTTTGGCCCATGAGGCCCACAGCTCTAGTTTAAAAAACTAGCTTAAACCATTAACTGAATTAATTTTTTAAGCTTGTTTTAAGTTGTGTAAATACTTAATGCTAAAATATAAATAAGATTATAATATTAATGTAGGAAGCATAGTTTGCTCTTCCTCCATTCTTTTTTCTGACATTGAAATTATCCTCATCTGTTCTATGTGTTCCTACAGATGAAATTTTATTTTTTCATTCGTATATAAAAATTTTGAAAAATAACTTATTAATTTTATTAGCCCATTTTTCAAGAAAGTTGCCATTACTTTTTACTGAATATATATATGAAGCAATTTTTGTGTGATTAATAAACTAGTATTGAAAGAGATATCTTTTGCAAGTTTGTTAAAATGTTTATAAAAAGTCTCACTTGTTAATTGTTATTTAAAATTAACTTCTCTGTGAAAGTTACACATTTAATAAATAGCTTTAGTTTACTTATTGTTTATTAAAATTAATAAAATATACATCTTGGTTATTATTTGAAGCTGTAAGCTGGTTTAATTAATACTTTATGAAGATTGTTGCTAATATATTGTTTCATTCCTTTTGAGTGTCAGTGATTGATTTATTAACCATATAATAACGTGGTTGTTAAATAAAAATTGAGGTTGTTTGTCTAATAAATTAGCATTGATAGGAGAAAGTGGAAGTTCTTTACAAATTTGTTAAGATGACCCTAGAGGATTTGACTGTGAATTTTTACTATGGCTTATGCACTTGAAGTTAGCTTTTCTTTGAATAAAATTATATATATATCTAGGGGATATTGGTTTGAAAAAGTAATAAATTTTCATTATTAAATAAATGTCCGAAAATATTTAAATATTAAAAATATTAACATTACAGCATGCACTTAATATATTCTTATTAAAATAATCCTATAGTTAATTATTCAAAAGATCATATGACATTTATACACCCAAATTTAATTAACCAAACATATTTTTTTTTTTAGTTTCTTCATCTGAGAATTGATCCACCAAAGTTTAATTATATTGTTTGCTAATATTGTACCTTCCTAAGTTAAAATGTGAAACAAAATAAATATTAAAAAGCCACACACAAAAAGTATCTTTTGTTATATAAAGAGCTTGCAAATAAGCTCTTAACAAGCTTTTCAGAACATCCCTAATCCCAGATCAGTTTCTGCTATTGGCTTCCTCAGTTAGAAACCGGTCTGGGATTAGGGATATTCTGCAAAGCTTGTTAAGAACTTATTTGTGAGCTCTTTATTTAACATTTCTAATACAACTTTGTTTAGATTAGGTCATGTGACATCTGACTTGAGATTTTTTTTAAGATATACTTTTTTAAAGCTAAAGTTACCTTTGGGCAACTTATATATATATATTAAAATGTATATTTTGTGCTATTTTTATTTTTAATTATTTAAAAAAATTAATAAGAAATTATATTTATACTAAAAAAAGTAATATAAACATATATAGTGGCTAAATCACTTACAATAAAAAATGCAGTATTTGTAATAATTAATGAAAGTGATTAGAAAAATGCATAAAGATTAAAAATCTTTTTCAACCATAAAAGAATGTGAAATGATAGACAAACACTGGCTTTTCAGAAACAATTAATTGTGGGCTTGAAAATATGTAGTCATGAAGGCAACAGAATTATACAATAATAACTACAGGTTAGATAAGTCTTAACATACGACAAGATAAAAAATTAAAACAAAACAAAATGAATTAACTTATGAATACATTAGTGACTCTATGTATGAGCAATAAGAAGCATGATAATTAAAAAAATGGTTTTGTTAGAATAAAATAACAGATAAAAGACCTGGTAATTAAGATGTAAATTGGTAGTAATCTATGACATGTATTTAATCTATACGCATTTACTAGTTATAAATAATTAAATCAATATGTGAAGTGAAGACTAGACTTTGTGGATTATTATTATTATTGTTTTTAGCATGCAATCATTCAAGTTGATATTAGATTTTTTTTTATTATAATAAATTGAGTATTATATCAACAATTGCAGACAATTGAAATAATTTGAGGATTCACCATAGAGAGATATTAGAATTATTGCACAGTGTGTTTTCTATTTTTCTAATGATTACATAAATGTTTATAAAATAAATAAAAATCATTATATTTGAAATTATTTCATGAAATAAAGTAATGCTATTGAATTATAGGAAAAAAATATTTACAGAGATGATTGAATAACAAATGAATTATTTAGTTAAGTATAAATAATCAAAAACAAACATTGAATCAGAGAATGAGAATTGAATTATCTAAATATGTTTAGGGCATTATTGTTGAATAGCTAAGGTAATTTCATTTACAAAAGTTTTAGTTAGAAGGTCATTAATAAACAGGTAATCAAATTAATACTTAATTTTATATAGGATCCAACCATGATCAGCAGTGTAATTATCTCTAAGCACTGAGAGATATCTGCAGTTAATTAAAGAAACAAAAATATAAATCAAGTTGATTATAGTATAATAATTACCCAAGCATTTACAAAAATAAGTTCTAATATTTGAAATATCTTCTATGAAAAATTTTCAACTGCACTGAAAACTATAATCACTGCTTGAAAAGTATATTATGGAGATAATTGAAAATTAGTTGGTAATACAAATTTTTATTAATCTAACTTTTAAAGCAAGGTAAAGTTTTACTATCTGCCATTTAAAAACATAATTAGTCTCAAAACTTTATTATTTAATGTAATATTCAAGGGTATAAAATAATTTACAAAACAATTGTAATTCATTTTACTATTAATATTAGCTAACATTTATTAAGGCCAGCAAAATAATCATTAAGCTTAACTTTTGAAAGACCTAAAATTGATAAAAGTTTCAGTATTAAAACAGAACTTCAGGTATTAATATCTATATTGTGTTTAAACAATAAAGGATCTGCAATAATAATAGGTGTGCTCAAGGATAGTTGCAATATTTAAACTTGTTGATGAAAAAGAAAAGCTAATAATATGATTGGAGCTATTATTAACAATAATTTGTAAAAATTTGAATCCTAAATTTTTGGGAGATAAATTGATTTTCATCGAATTTCATTTCATTCATTCTTAATAGGTGATTGAAGTAGGAGAATTGTCAATACTTGTTATGCAAGTAGATTACTAAGAAGATGTCGGTATAATGTTTCATCTTGAATTAATCTATATTCATAAAACTTTATAGCTTTGAATTACCATAAAATAACATTAATAATACAAATAGAAGTATTTTTAAAATCTAACAAAATCTGCAACAACATTAATTATTGAATTCTCTCTAAAAATGTTTAAAGCTTGAAATCTTTTGGATTTAACACTTTTTTTTGTTGTAACACAACCGATGACCTGCTGGAATTAAACTTTCTAAATGATCTTATTGGTAAATATTTTAGCAGATGCTTTTTTTACTGTGATGTAGTTATATAAAAACTTAAAATGGGAATTATTTAATTTATTGATAAATCCAGACATTGAAAGTCATATATTTTATATTAATTCTATTGTACCATTTAACAATTTTAATTTAATTTTTTTTTTTTAAATATGTACATAAACATACACAAATAAGTATAACATAACAATTAAGCTCTGAGAAAAAAAGTTGTTATTGTACTATCATGTCAGCTATTTATCTATTATATTTTTATTGCACAGCTGCTGGAAATAATACTATGAATTCATCATTTATCCATGAGAATATTAAAATTAAAATATATTTATCATTTTATTTTTAAGCATTATCAGTCCATGGCAGGATGAAGGGCTCTCCAAGTAAGTTCAATCCATCTCCTATTTCTAGCCTCTCTTTTCCACATCACTCCAGCATACTTACTTTTTCATCCATTCAATCTCACATGTGGTCTCTTTCTAGGTCTTTTACAATCTCTTGAAATCCAGTTTAATATAGATATATTATAATGGTACAAATAATTGGAGGTGCATCTGGGGTGATGGTACTCATCATCATCACTGAGTCAATACAAAATTTAAATAAATTAAATACAAATGAATAATAAGGAATGAATATGAGGAGCATGAACAAAGAACTGAGACTAAGTCACTAAGTTCACCAGCATTACACAAAAGTAATAATCATTCATCATCATGAATGATAAACAATAAAATCAACAGTCACTTCTGTAACTGGATTTGAAATGGGTCTATTATAGACCAGACTAATTATTTAGCCCTAGATTGGGGCAGATTATTTAAACATTAATTTGGATGCACAGATTTAAATGTTAATCCATCAGAATATATAACAATAAAACAATAATTTTGGGATATGCTGATCATCATCAATGCTTTCACCATTTAGTATTATTAATGTACTAGCCAACTATAAAATTAATTTCTAATAAATACTAAACTAAATAAAACATAGGGCATGTGCTTTAAAGTCTATCCCCTTTGTGCCAATCGAGGATCACCATCAACCACATGTCCATAAACACTAAATATAACAGATCATTAAGCATGAAACTAGCCAGGAACAAAAGTTCTATAATTGTTACTGTGAACAAAAGGTATAATCCTAACATATAATATTATATAACTATTTAGGATTAAGTAAATTCACTGGAATAACTTTAACAATGAAATATCAATTTATCAGTAACTGTAAAAATTAAATTGAAACCTGCAGAATATGGCTATACATATGAATTAAGCTTTCTGATTTTAATTAATACCAAAAAAAATCCACTATTTTATTGTAATTTACATAAATGTATTAATAGTTTACATAAAACACACAAACACACACACACACACATATATATATATATATATATATATCAGCACACAGATGTGTCTATATAATGTAAAATGAACATATTTGAATTGTATAATAATGAAAAAATAAGAAATCACATTGTGATTTACAATATATATATATATATATATAAACATCGACATATGGTATAATAATTTATTAATGCCTGATTAAAAATATAAGTGTGCACACATGGAAAGATGTGCACATTGACATTTATAAAAAATATTAACCTATACACAATTAATTCAATGTCAAAAATATACATAAAATTCACACTTAAATATAAGCACTTAGATGTGCTGCATAATAATTTAAATTAACATGTACAAATTGTCATAGATTTATATAAAAATATTTTTTAATAATATATAAATGAACACATATGATGTGTGAATATATAAAAAATAGAATGAATCAAAGTTATTAATTCATTCATTACCTAATGGTAAAAATATATATATTTTTAAAAATTATATTAATTCTTTGATAGTCCTTCATAAGAGTTTTCTTTTTCCTTTTTAGCAGGTTACTGTTGATTAATTATAAATGTCTTTATTCAGACTCCAGCAAATTCATTTATTCCCTAATCTAGAAAGATTTTTGGAGTTCCTTTTTTTAATAAAATATATTGAAAATGCATCTTTCTTTTTCTTGAATAAAGTAACTTATTTAAAAAAATTGTAATTTAAAAAATTACAACTGTCATTTTCACTAATGACATTTAAAATAATTCACCAGTTGTACTTTATATATATATATATATATATATATATATATAAATTAGTTTATATGCATGAATATATATATATATATATATATATATATGATGCATATAAACTAATTCATCAGCAAGTTGATGAACACTCTGGGTAAGTTAGTTCCTTCTAAACAGTAGATTGGTTCATTGTCATTTTCAGGAAAGGTATAATCACATAACTGTTGCATACAATCAGCTCCATTTAATTTAGAATTTGATAAACTTTAGGCATACTGGCTAGTACACAATATGGGCTACCAAGAATATAGATAATCCAGGACATGCTTCCATATGAATCCAAACTCTACCATTGTAAACTAGTAGCAGCAGCTGGTCTTGTACTCTCTCTTACATTCAGTTATAATGTTATGGTAATTCTTTGTTACTTTAAAACTCCTAAAAACTCCTCTCTAATCTTTTCTCCAACCTTTTATAGTAAAGATGGGGGGAAAATACAGTAATTAAAAATAAGTTTTTTCTATCTGTATTGAAAAAAGTTAATGACTTTTTTTTAATTTAACTTAATTCTTTGAAAAACAACTTTGTGTAATTTTATCAAAATATGTTATACAACCATTAATTGCAAATAATTTGACTGAACCAAAATAGATAGTGAGATTTTATAATTAACAGTATATTTATTATAATATAAATACATGCTTGTTTTAATTTCAAAATCAGAATTAATAAAATATTAATTAGACCTTTTTAAAAGTTTAATTTATAATAAAGAAAATTTAAATTCAAAATTATTTAATTCTTAACTGTTATTTCAATATAATGTAGAAAATATCTACAAAAATTGTGTTTATTTCTACTTTTCCTTTCAACTTTATATATTGAAGCAGTTATATATATATATATATATATATATATATATATATATATATATATATATATATATATATATATATATATTGTGACAGTCAGATGATGTATGTTGGTTTAACCCAGTTTGAATACTAAGTGAAAGTACCTCAAGGCCACCCATATGTGAGATATTAAATCAAGAATACTATGACCTCTGCCCTATTCACCTATTCTCAAGGCTAATTACGAACCAATAACATTATCTGAGCCATACATAAATTATTTTTCAACCGGCCAAGCTTAGCCTCAGTGGTAGAGACATGGAAGGGAACACCTAAGGAGCTAAATAGTTAAATGTGTGTAAAAGTACTATGAAAAATGTGTTTTGCATGCCTGGATAATTGGAAAAGTAAAATAAAGCATTATAATAAAATTAGGAAACTCAAGCTTTTTTATAGTTAAATATGTTTAATTAATGGCTTTAAAATATTAATAATGACTTAATGGCCTCCGCTATTCCCCTAAATTAATGAAACAAACTAATTAGACAATAAAAACAGATTAATATGTTTGCAGTCTAAATCTTTTCTTCTCAATTTTAATAAAATTGTCAATTGGAATCTCCTCGATAAAGTACAATAATAAAAATCTTTCGCAAAGCATTTTCTAATTGCTTTGTGCTAAAAGCAGACAGTTTAAAAATTATTTAAGATGTATATAGCTAAATCAGATATACGTAATAAGCTATTGGTGGACAAAAGAGGTGTTATCGAGGAGATCAAGTTGGCAAACAAAGGAAACTTACTTTTACAAATATAAATGAAAATTGGAAAGAGATTTAAATGAAAAATTAACCTTTAAACTTAACCGCAATGGAATACAAAATATTTATACATGTTAGTAATAAAAAATAGCAAAGGGAAAAGGGTTATATATATATATATATATATGATCATGCAATATATATATATATATATGACTAGTCTAATAAAAAAAATGGTTACATAACAAATATAATTAAATAAAACAATTCAAAATATAATTCAATTAAGAAAGGTATAAACAAAAGGGTAGAAAGTAAATAGTTCAATGGAGGAAAGATATGATTACCATCCTGGTTCCTTGGTCATGTTTCCTATGGCGTTCGTGGCTTGATCTGACCACGATAGGTATTTGTCCGGACAAGGAAAGTGGAAATAAATAGCATGCTTTTATGAAAAGTCCTACAGACACGGCACAGAGTTCAGATGACTATTGAGTGGATACTAAGGCATTTTGATGGTATTTAGGAACCTCAGCAATAGGCAAAGCTATTTATTTGCCTAGCCAAGCATAGTAGAATCCATCAAATTCATATGACTTTTAGCTTGAGCATGTTCAAACTTCTCCATGATTTTGAAGATGACAGTTGTATAACTTTTTGGAATAAAATCTCAACAAACAAAAACAAAATCTGCCAAGAGTTCTCCCAAGAAAAATCTGACTGAAAATTCAAAAGGGAAATCTCAGTGCTATTTCCAAAAGGAAAATCTGAATGCCAGCAAGAAAACTCTAAATAACCCAGTCTTTTGTTCTCACTTTTATTTATACTTTCTTTGTCAGCTACCTTCTATTATTTGTATGATCTTAGATCTTGATAAACCCCACCGTGCTCCTTTGTTTCAAGGTAACACTTTTTAAAAATAACTTTTACTTTTTTATTTTAAATTTCTTTCTTTAAAGTTTGAATTTTATTAATTAAAAAAGAAAGAGAAGGCCATCTTTAATTTGACTTGAATGGGCTCACTAATTACAAACATACATTCTTTTAGAAAATGTTGGCGGGCTTATCTCAAAATAAATCATATGCCATATTTTAACAAGATTTTAACAAAAAAATATATTATTTCTTTTAATAATGTAAGCATTTTATTTCAGCAGAATTTTGCATTAAATCATATATATACGCTTGACGTATATATATGTTTGACTAATAGATTTTACAAGTAATTTTTATTAACAGAAATCTAATCTTAGAATGGAATTTATTTAACACAAAATATTTAAATGCAATACAAATTTAATAAGCATAATTAATTTTAGCTTTAATGCAAAACCCTGCTGATATTGGACTATAAACTTAATTCAGGTCTATAATACTAACCAAGTTTATAGAAGGCTGTGAAGCATGGATCGGACTTCAGATCCATTGCTTCAATATATATATATACATATATATATATGTGTGTGTGTGCGTGTGTGTGTGCTTCATGTAAATATATTGTTGCCATTAAGTTATAATTCTAAGGCATTAAAAATAATGTATAAAGATTTTTGAATTTTACTATAAAATTTAATTTTATTATGCAATTTAATAATATTATTATGTGGTAGTAAAGGGGAGTTTCAGATCAGAAAGAAAATTTAACTAATTAATTAAAATCAACTTATGTTAAGAGAATATATAAATTAAATTCTAATTTTGGAATTATTTTATAAAAAAAGGTGACAAAACATGTAATTACTATAAGAGATTACATAAAAAAACAAAGGTATTCAGAATTTAATTAAGAAAATGCAAATTAATAAAATTTTAAAATTAAACTAGATTGAGATTGTGATCAGTAAGATTTTTTTTAGATAGCAAAGAAAATAATTTTAAGTTTTAAAATTAATTAATCAATTTGGAAAAAAATATCCAGATGCCTTAGTTTTGAGGGATATATACAGAATCAGGAAAGAAAGAGTGTTAGTTCTTGTAAAGTTTTCTAATCTGTAAGATTACATCAAGTTATGACCAGTGAGTAGAGTATCTCAATTTCTCTGACCATCTCCAGAGAAGCATGAGTATGGAGTGCTCTGGTACTACAAAATGTGCAGCTACTAATGTCCCTGCCTACAATTGATGATTAAAATTGCTAACATGCTATGCCATCGCTGTCAAAAGAAAGTCCCAGTATACAATGTCACCAAGTGACCAGCCAGCCAACATACAAGTATATTACCCCATAAGACCAATGAACCATACCAGGAAATTCAGTGTAGTGTTTTACTATCAACCCAAATCCTGTGAAGGTCTGTTAAAATAGTGATTTATTTTAACTTAAAAAATTTCAATTTACCGGTAAACAATTAAAGCCACTTTAATATTCTACTTTGTTTGTTTACACAATTTATTTATTAACTGTTTTTTAAAGTGTATTTTCTTTTAGTATTATATAAAACATTCTTATTGTATTACTAAAATATGTCTTTCATAATATATTTGAACCTATGCTTAATTAATTCAATATTAAGGAAGATTGACTTTTGTAATATACTTGATCTTTCTTAAATCTGATAGACTTATTATTTAAGAATCAGATGAAAGATGTAAATTAGTAAATATACTACAGTGACTAAACATTTAACAGTCCAGTAATTCTATCAAGTCAAGACATTTAAATCTCTCCTCTCACTAATCTTAATTTGTTTTTTTATTATTGCTATTTAAACTTGTCTATTCAAAATCTGTTATTTTAAATACATAATCTGAGCCATTAACAGAATTACAAATGGTTTATAAACATTTAAAAAAAAAGTAAAACTGAGTTTAACAAAATGAAAGTTAAAACATTTCTTTTTTCTTTTAGAAGGGACAAGTGTGTGTGTATATATATATATATATATATATATATATATATATATATATATATATATATATATATATATATATATATATATATATATATATATATATAAATTGGTATTATTGGTTTGTCTAACTTCATGTTTACTGTATGTCATTCCTCCAGCAGAAGCACATTCCTGCTTCAGAGAAAATAGAATAACTTGGTCCCTTTTGGATATGGTCCATGCAAATGTGGAAATATTCTTTTCTATTTCAGATCCAGTGCACCTTCATTTTATATCACTAATTGAGCAGTGGCTTATTCCTATCCATTGGTGAAATTTATTGAAGATTATGGGAGATGCTCATCCTTCCTACAATGATTTCTTTATTTCATTGAGATTTGGGTATAGCCTCATTGAGACACGCATATTCCAGTCTACCCCATCAGTAAACTCTTTATTACTGTAGCAACCCAGTACTGCCTTCCTTTTTTATGGATGTTAAAGCCTGGTATTTAGGTACTGGTGGGTCATGATCATAATAATTAGGTGGTCACCTACTTTAGTTTTATTTGCTAGAGAATTAACTTATTCAAAACTGTCTTAATTTAGTATCAAGTGCATACTTAAGGATATCTGCCCTAGAGATCATCAATCTAACATCCAATATATATATATATGGGTATTGAAATTCCTTGTGTATATTATAACGGTCCAAAAGAAAAAGGAGTCTTAACGTATCTGCACTACAGGGTGCCACTAGGCATTTGAACCTAAAAAATTTATATAGTAGGCAGATATGTAAGTTAAAAAAATATTTTATATTGGTTGATTCTGACCATTAGCCCATTGTCACTAGCTCAGCAGAGTAATAGAGATTAATAATAATGATATATATTATCAAAATATATTATTTTTTAGAAAAAAAGAATAAATATAAGCCACTGCCTGTAATTAACACATAAACATTTATTTACACACATATATAAGATTTAAAATTATTTTAGAATAACCTTTACTTTGAATTTTAACTTGATTTTAGAATTTGATTTTACATTTTAACTTTTATAAGCTATTATAAGTTCACACAGATGAATTTTATAAAGTTTGTTTTTTTAAATGTTGAGCATAGATTGACTACATAGATTACACACTCAAAAACATTTCATAATAAACATAAATGATCAAAATATAAAGTCATTGATGTAATTACAGAGGGAATTCAGAAGAAACCCAATGGCATTCATCATAAGATGCTGCATTGACACCAGTAACTAAAAAGACATCCGAATAAATACATTTTAGATATTCAACGTAAGATATCATTATTTACCGAATGAATATAGATATTTTAATAAAATATGAAAACAAAACATAATTAAATGTGAATGAATCTATGCAAGCATTCATGCCCAACTTAAATTTAATGCATTTAAATAATTTATACAATATTAATAAAAAAATAAAAAATAAAAATGAAAATGATTTAAAAAAATACATTCTATAAAATAATAAATAATTTAGTCAGATAGGAAATTCTTCTACTTAGAATATTAAAAAGTTTAACATTTAGAGTTCTTTTTGTTTAAAAATGTTCATTAATTATATATTTCTTATGTTTAGAAAAGTTTGACTTTAAA
>JAQFVV010006336.1:760223-845209 GCA_028023455.1 Epiperipatus broadwayi
CCATATGTCAAGCTAATGTGCTAATTCATAATGTGGGCAAACCATTCAAAAAATAAAGAAACCAAAAGGACATTCGGATATCAGTATGTACACTTTTCAGTGACTGTTTTTCATTTGATTAGAAGGTCATTTTAAATTTAATATTCATGAATCTAAATGTCACTAGTTCAATTACCATGCTATCTGCCACTGGACAATTCAGAAACACACAAAGAAGAAAGAAAAATAATATTTTGAAATGCTGTATTCAATAATAAATTCTGTGCTACTTCCAAATTGCATGATTTGGAAAAATATAAAGATTAAATTATTTTGAAGAAATGTATTAGTTCAGTTACATTATGAGAATACTCCAGAAAATTAATATATATAAAATACTACCATCACAATCGTTTGAACAATAATTATGTCAATGTATGACTTAGCTCTCTAACTATCAAAACTGAGCTTTTAAAACTCTCTGGATTCTATCAAATATATTACACATTTTTTGAAAACTCTTTGATCATCACAAAATATGCAATGAAGACTGGAGAGAGTTATAAAGAAATTTTGTAAAGCTGTATTTCATTTACTAAACAGAGAAGTATATTTATGAAAATTTTTTGTATATAATGTCAATTTTTGATGATAAATTTTCATTTGATAATTATGAAATTCATGAATGCAGTCATATACCATAAAGATTAACTTGTAATTTATCATAATATTTTTTGAAAATAACTTTAAAATTAAATAAGTAGAAGTGTTTCAACCTGACATCACATATACTTATGTTAAACCAAAATACCTATAATTATTATTCTAAAAAGAAGGAATCCTCTGTGTTTTAAAATAAAGAAGTATTGAACACATTACTATTAACTTCAATGTATTAAATATTCAATTGACAAGACATTCTTTCTTTTAATTTTAAAACTAGTAACTAGCAAGTTATTTTTGGATTTTTGCAAAGAATAGATTTATGCTTTAAAATAAAAATGTGGAATGTCTATCATAAATGAATTTTAGCAGATATAAAATTATGAAAAATCCCAAGTCATTGCAAAGCAACATAATGAATGAATAAAAAAAATAACTACATATAAATTTTAAAAAAATGTGATAATAAGAACAGTAATAAAAAACTAATCCTGAAGCTCTGTTTTTTTTTGTAAATATAATAAAAATATTTTTTTTGTTCACTCAATAAAGATCACTTATCCAAACTTTCTAAAGGCTTACAATTTTTTTAAAACTCAAATGACAATCATTTAACATGCATATTTTCCTGCTTTGTTTAATATAATGGAAGAATAATAGTCCAAAGAGCTAAAAGACCAAGAATAACAGTTAATAGCTCTGTCAATCTCATTGCATAAACATCATATGATTTCCCAGACAACTAAATATTTAATTAGCATCATTGTTTATTATATTCAAAGATAACATTATTATTTTTACTTTTCTCTAATCATCTTCCATTTTCAATTATTATATATTATAATTATTAACTATGGTCATAATATAATTTTACAGTGAAAAGAAATATTTTGTATAACTTGAATTTTATGTTCAACTTATTTGTATAAGTAAAATCCTTTATTTTCTTTTAGGAAAAAAAATATGGTTCAAAAATTAAAAGCATTTCAAACCAAAGCAGATTTTTTTTATTTTTCTATAATTAGGTCATATTAACTTGTTTTGTTAAATTTCTTGGATCAGATTATATAGATTAAAAGCAAAACAATCTTTAAAACACCACTCCAGATCACAAGATTATGCAACACCTTTACCAGGTATGAACATTAAAAAGAAATAATATTCACCAGGTTAATCAATTTCTGGAAATATTTATGTTTTCTTTCTTTGATTCATGCTGTAGTTGAAATAAATAAACACCCATTTATAAATCAGTAAGTGAATAAATAAACACCCATTTATAAATCAGTAAGTGAATATTTATGGGCTAGTTACTTGAAAATAGTCATAAGCTTTTTGGGTAATATTCTCATCTATGAGAAATAATTTCTAAGATTTACTCAAACTAGAATGTGATAAGTGATGCATTAACTATTGTCTCATAGGCCATTCAATTATATTAAACACACTAATTTTTCTCTCTTTCATTTATGCTTACAATTTGATAAAAAGGATTAAACAGAATCTGTTTATTGAATTTTCTTGCTTTAATCAGATTACTTTTATTTGATTTCATTAAAAGTATTTTTCATTGCCATTTATTAGATTGATTTTTGTTGTTCATAGTGTACTGTAAGTGTGAAATTATTTATTTTCAATACAGAATTATTATTCTATTTTTATAACACTTCAATGAATTTAGGTAAAAAAAATTAAAGAGAAAAGCAAAATTGATTTAGCAAAAAAAAAATAATGATGATATTTTCTGAATGTACATTACATAAGCATTTACAAAAATGTAAATAATTTTTTTTTGATATACATAAATATAATAAATAGGTTAAGCATTTTAAATGAGATGTAAATAAATCTCAAAGATGTTAGCTCCAATCACCATGCATAATAAATTTTATTAAAGCTGATATGCTATATAAAAAACAATAAATCACTTTGCAGCATACACACATTTCAAAAATAACTTCTTCCATCAGCTGTCTTCAAGGATTGCCATCAATCCACACAAATATGAAAACTGACTTATAATGAGACAATATTATGAATACATTGAAAGATGACTTATTTTTAAATTGCTTTTTTAAAGAATAGTTTTACTTTAAAGTAAATATAAAAATAATACTAATAGAAATCGCTAAACCTAAATGTTATTCTCTAGTGTTTGTAAATATGACCTAATTCTTACATTTATACTAAAAATGGTATAAAAGAAAATTATTATTTTAGTGTTATGTTTGTTTAATTGATTTTTATATTTTTTTTATTTAGAATTAATAAAGTTTATTACAAATTCAAATTATTGCAAATATCATTTTTTCCCCAATTCATCTTAATTTCAATTTAAACTGATTTAATAATCACTGTGTAAAAGCAAACTGGCCATATAATCAAAACATATCTTTAAAAAATGCTTAAAGAATATGCTAAGGAATTTGATAAGATACAGTCAATAAAATGTATAAAGTTTCATGTACATATATATTATTCAGATTTTAATTTTTATTAAACTAAACTATCATGCCATTTTCTTGTGATGTGAATTTAAAAAGAATAGAATATTAAGGTGGGAGAATAAGATTAGTAATATAGAAGCTTGAAAAGATTATTTAATGAAAAAAAAAATTGATGAAAAAGAGAAGATAAAAATATTTGATATAAAGGGTTGAAAAGTCTGCATAGAGATGTAGAAAAATAAGTAAGTTTGAGAGACACTGATTTTAAGAAGAGAATGTAACTAACTATATTTGATGAGTAAATCTAAAAAAACAGAAAAACTTGAAGAACATAATTTAGTTTGATGTGTTTCCTATCTTTTGGCAGATAATTAATGATAATGAAATAATTTTTACAATTTTACTGCCTTTAAAATATATTTAGTTTTTCATTGACTTTTAGCAATTTTTGACTCCAAATACTTTCTTCTCTCCCTTCAAAATTTTGGAATTAAATTACTTTTATAGTATATAATATCTTTGCATTACATAACGATAATTTTAGAAATTTCCCATTAATTATTTGTGCATATTTGAGTGTTCTGAGTAATTTAACACTATTAAAAATTTATTATTCAATTTAGCTTATGTATGCAAATTATAATATCTTGATGAATGTTTTTTTTATACACATAAATATAAAAAGTTAATGGTTCAGCGCTATAATTTGAGCATTATTAGAAATAATATTGAGACTTTTGCTTCACATTAAATATTTACACTAGAAATTATATTAATCTCTATTAAAAAAATAAATAAAATTCAATGCAAAATTTTATTTATTTATTTGGATTACCTCCTTCCGAGGTATTTCTATGAATTTGTTTTTATTTTCCGTTCTCGCCTAAAATTTCTTTTTTCACTTTGTTAAAGGATTATTTATCAGAATTCATCATTTAGATTTATTTTCATTTTATCATTAGTAACTACTTACTTTTCTTCAATCACTGCAATAATTTATTTTTTAAGAATTAATAAATCTATTTTTAGTAAATTATTTGACAACATAGGTATAAAAACGTTGCCATTTCTTTATACTTAGCTTTTTACCTATTTAAATAAAAACGAGACCGTGATTATATTAGCGATTAATTATCTCAAAAAACAGTTAATAAGTTGAATTTACAGGCAGTACGTTATTATGAAATTACAAGATAAAATAAAAATTAATTAACGTCAAAAGTTAATAAATTATATTTAAAAAATTGCATTTGAATAAAATAAATTAATGTCGAAGCTAGTTTCAATTAATTTGTAATTAATTTAATAGAGGGGGAAAAAGCATCTCTTTGTAAATTTGCCTTATCTGAAATTCAATAATGTATTTAATTTTAAAAATTATTGGTGTAAATCATTTTATTTAATATTAATGGCTTCTGAAAAAGAAAATTATTTTATTTGTGTATATGTGAAAGTATTTGCATGTAAATTCATTCTTAAAGCTAAAATTATTTTTTTGAAAGAAAAAAAAAGATAATGGTATAATATATACACATATGTATGTAATAAACCTGACTTTGGGCAAGGCTAGATGTTTCACAAATGTAAATCATAAGATAATGATTGCCTTGACAACAGATTGAAGCTTAGCCTGTAATCATGTTATATATGACTGTGTATTTATACATAAATACATCAATAAAAAGAACATAAATAAATTTAGTGATCCCTATATCCATTTGTAAAGACCATAACTAGAGATAACTTGGAATTTTTTTAAGTAGAAACAGGCTTAGGATTTTTCTTTTAGATAACTAGCCTATAGACAACCCAAATAACTATATAATTATTGATTGCTAAATGAGTACCTACATATTTTTAGATAAAATATAAAAACTAATGAAAAAAGAATTAAATTTTTACACATGGAACTTGACTACCTGATGAGGCAAGCAGTTTCCTTTACAGTTTCTCTTTGGAAGTTTGTTAGACAAGCTTTTGTTCCACATTGGATAATTTAAAACTTATTTTACTTAGATAATGACAATGATTACAAAGAGATATATTAAGTGATATTAAAAATCAATTTTATGAGCCAATAAAAAAATCCATAATTATTTATTGTTTGTCAGTGCTAGCATAAAGATAGATAAATGCCAGTTTTTGCGTATTATGTATTGATTTAAATTATACTTAAAAATATTAAAATATAGTAAAGTGCATGTATTTTTCTTGAGGAAACAAAAAAAATTGAATAATCATTGGTTAATGAGAAAGTAAAAATACACTAGGCAATATAACAATGTCAAAAAAAATTATATATATATATATATTACATTTGTATTATATTTATATCAACTGATTTATAGATAATATATTACATATTTTTAATGTTGATTCATTCAATAAATAGGGAAAGTCCACTATACAGGAAAAATTAAATAATTGTAACTATTTTACAGTTAGCACTCTTTGAACCCATTAGTTTTAAATTTTGGCAAAAGAAAATTGTGTAGTATTTGAAAAAAATTGTATTGAAAAGAGTGATAAACAATAAGAAAAAAACTATAAAAGAAAAGGTTTGTAGTGTTTAATAAATATGAATAATTATTTTTTTATTTGATATAAGTAAGAATTTATTATTTAATATGTTTTTTGACAAAGACGTGTCCCCCCAAGCATATATATATATATTTACTTACTTTTCAATCAGTAATAAATTAACATTCAGTGAAGCAGCAAACTATATTGTATCAATATATCATGTGATCACCAGTTCATATGCTTACACAGGCTGCTAAAAACAGTAGTAAACTCTTTATACAGTAGTGCCCCCAAGTGCAAGCCTTAGTAATAACAAACCTTTTTGTATTCATTGATTATTAAGGCTTGGACTGGCATTACTGTATGGAGAGTTTGCTACTGTATCAATCAATATATATGACTTCAATTATATGCTATCTCAAAAAATATAAGGAAACAAACAAAAATGCAAATAAACAAACAAAAAAATCTATTAAAATTCATAAATTTAATAGATTTTATGATATGCAAGCAGCAATTTTTTTATTAAACAAATTTAAAATTTGTAAATGAATTTTACAATACACTAACAGCCATTTTACATCTCAGAGCATTGTGCATAATCATATTTATTAATAAAATTTCTTCAGTTTATGCTGAAAGGGCTTAAATTGTATTCTTCCTTTATTATCTTTTCTGAATTTGATTTGCAAAAATTTGTATAATAAAATATTTTCTAAGCTAACAGTAAAAGTTTTTTAAAAACTGATATTGATTTAAAAATATCAAAATGTAGAAGTGATCCTAGTTTCTTAACAACATAACTACTAATATGTTTCTATAAGAGAAAAAATTATTGAAAAAAAAAAGATATCATCCAGGGCATATTTAATTGCAACAAAAATCAATTATTTGGCAATTTACTTTACTTGCTAAATAAAAATATGGTATAGTAAATTTTTTTTCTTATTCTTATTGTTTCAATGAATAAATGAGCAAAGACATTCAGTAAAATATTTGTAAATGAGTGCCATCAATTTATTATTAAGAACTATATATTATTATTTTTAAAAACTTTTGTTTACACTATAATCATAATTTATATATGCATATTGAACATATAAAAGTGTCTGTATTATATATATTTGTATGGTTAAAAGGACTGTTTATTTAAGTCCAATAAACAATATAAATTATTAATAAATAATGAAAATGATATACAAAAGTTATATAAATATATTTAAAAAATTACACATAAAAAGACTTTTTCAGCACATGCCATTTTCAAATGTTAAGCATCTATTTAATGTTAACCAATTATTATAGATAGAAATAATTTAGTGTTCTGTAATGGGAAAAAATAATAAACAATAACAAAATAAAACATCATTAAATAGAATAAAACCTTATATGGAGATGCAATATAACTTCAATGAATTGATTATATAATATAACAATATACAAAATTAATAATACATAAAGTATACAATTTTACATATATTTTATACAATTTTCCATTCATTGTTATTTGACTAGTTGTTAACTAAATTTATTGAAGTTTATAAATATTCATACAATTATTTAAATTATGCTTAAAGTAATATATTTCATATACTAGTCTTATTTTTGAATCTTTGATGTAATTTAAAGGTTTAATATTCTTTAAAGCTTCTATTTTATGTCCATATGTTAGGTAATGAATGTATAAAGCAGATTTATCATCTTAGCTATTAATTGCATTTTTTTTGGTTCTTATATCTAGCTATTTTCCTGTATGACCATAGTAAAACATACTGTAATGGTCACAATTAATTTTATATATGATCCCTTATATTATCTCTTAATTTAAAATTATCCATTAATTCATCCAGACTTTTACTATTCAACCAATCCAATATTTATATGCTTATCAATATAATTTTTGTTTTTATTAATACATTATAAATTTTAGGATAATATTAAATGTGATTCATTTTTTATTTGAACTATTGTTATTATCATCATTATAGAAATGTTATTATTTAATTTCTTAAAATTAAAAAAAATATTTTTAATAGTTTTAGGGTTATATCCATTATCTTTATATAATTTAATAAATTGGTTCTTTTGTAAACCAGTTGCATTCTTATGTGTATTATATTTATCATTTCTATATTTAAAATTTTGAATAACTGCCATAATTTATACCCTAACTTGTTGAGAATTTATAAAAATAATTTTTCTTACATTTGTCTTCTTTAATAAACTGATTTAATATATTATTATCATTATTTCTTTGAATTACCATATTTAATACAATTAAAATATACTTTTTAATTCTAAGAAATCTATATTAAATAATAACATTTTAATGCAAACAGGTTATAATATGATAGTAACAATAGTTTAAATAAGGAATAATCAAACTTTCATATGATCCAAAAATTGATAATACATTAATAAATAATAATAAATAAATAATCATGACTTCTAAATATTTGTAGTTACAAAGCAAAAGTAACTACTTCCCAATGAGTCATGTACCATCAAAAACCAATGAAAAGTTAGAAGAATACCCTTTGGTATCTATTGTTATATAATCTTAGTTTTTAATTACATAATATAATCTTAGTTTTTGACTTGGTTTTTAATTTATATGGTGAATTTTGTCTATTGTTTTAATTTATGTACAGACTAAATGTTCTTCAATCACCATTAATATATTCAAAGGATGAAGAATGAGTCTTACTTTTAACAACCTTTGAACATTAAGTGAAATATTAATTTTAATAATTGTAATAATAAATAAATAATTATAACTTCTAAATAACTGCATTTAAAACCCAAAGCAAAAACTAAGCTTATATAACAATGAAGTCCAAAGATTGACTGGTATTATTCTATCTTCTCATTGGCTTTTACACTGCATGACTCAATGAAAGGTAGTTATTTTCACTCTGCAAATACATTAGCACAAAAACTAAGTAGATGTTGGATGGTGGAATAGCAAAAGTCTTGATAAATTAATGGGTAATTATAACTTAAAAGATGATATAAAATACAAAAAAAGAATCACATATAAGTAACTGACCATTACAATATGATTTACTATGATAATACAGGGAAACAGAGATAAGAGCCAAAGGAAACAACAATGCAATTAATAGGTGAGATGATAAAACTGGCTTTATACATTCATTACTTAACATATAGACATAAATTAAAATGCTAAAAAAATATTAAATCTTTAAATTACATTAAAGATTCAAAAAGAAGAAATATATGAAACATATATTTCATTAAGCACAACTTAAATAATTGTATAATTTTTTATAAAACTTCAATAAATTTAGTTAACACCTGGTCAATTAAAAATGAATGGAAAATTATATAAAATCTATGTAGAAAGTTGTATAATATATGTATTATTTATTCTGTATATTGTTTATGTTATAGAGTGAATTCTTTGAAGTTATATTGGATCTCTATATGAAGGTTTGGAATATTTTACTGATGTTTTCATTTATTATTTATTATACTTCCATTATAGAATGCAAGATGGTATTCTATCTGCAATAATTAGTTAACATTAAAATTGATTTTAATATTTGAAAATGACAAGAAACCATATGCCAAAAAGGGGGTTTATGTGCAATTATTATTAACATGCATATATTTATATTGCTGTGGTATATGATTTTTATTATTATAATTTATATGAAAGAACAGCATAATGAATTTCATTAATTCCTTTATTGAGAATAAACAATAAGAATTCTATTCTAATCAAAGATTATCAACAAAATGTATGTGAAGGAAACTTGGAAGAAAGAAAGCAAAAGTTACAGTTCCATTGTAATAATTTATTTAAAATTAAATCAAATAAAAAATGATATATTGAAAGGCATTATATATGGATGTAAAGAAGCTTCTGATAAAGTGGTGATTACATTGACCACCTATGCATTCAAGCCATGATTCCATCAAAGTAAAATTTGGAAATTTTTTCAGATTGGTGCAAATCTCTAAACAATCTTAGGATATTTTTAAGACTTGCAGTCCATAGTTGATCTAAATAAGTAAAAAATATCAATCAGCAAATAAATAGACTAGCTGTTGTTCTTAGATAAAGAATAAAGCAAAAAGAAAAAAAAACTCAAATCATTTCATCAATCAGGAGTTGACTTGTCAAGTGAAAAGTATTTTTGGATTGACTGTTCTTCCAATATAAAAAAACTGGAGAGGTATTTTCTTATTGGAAGCTACTTAAATCAGTTTTTATCCTTATTTATCTACATACATTCATTTCACTAATTTAACTATTGATAACATTGAAATCTTTATTATTGCTGTTATTTAAAAATATCAAATGAATTTTCTTAACACAGTTAAAATTAATCTAGGTCAGTATCATAAAAATGATGAATTTTTTAAATATTTTCTTTTAAAAACATAGTGAAATAACAATAATTTATATTTTGATTTGATGCAAGATTAGAAAAGATAATATTGGAAGAAGAACAAAATATTTTCATCTTTATAAGTTAAGAACTAACTTTGTCTACAGACAATGTTTTGACAGCTCTTTTTCTTTCCTGTCACATTGATTTATTTTTTGTTTCATTCAAACTCTTCACAATAAGTTTTTAGACAAATCTCATAAGACTTCAATTGAATTGTACCTTGCAGGCACATTTACATTTGAAATTTAATTAGATTTGTTAATATATGAATAATTAAATCAAAATACAGCATCCGTATAGAAGAGAATAAACTTTTACTAGTTTTGTCAGTCACTTTTATAATATTAATAACTTAATATAAAACAAAAGCTGTACTTAATTAGGAAAAATAGATTTTGCTTTTAAAAATAATTTTCTTTATTATTTAAATAAATGATTTTTATCTATTCATCATTTATTCATTAACTTACATATATTTCAAGGATGAATTATTAACAAAAGCTGTTAATGAAAACAAAATCATAATTTTAATTTATTTATATTATATTTTAACTTGTTGGATATATATATAATAGTAATAGTAACAAGTCAGATGTCACATGACTTATATATAGCTTGCACTTACAAATATGTAATATATATATATATATATATATATATATATTTATATATATATATATATATATATATATATATATATATATATATTAAATTGAAGATGTTCGTGGGCTACAGATATAAATGAAATATTATCCAGGTACATCAGTGTATAATTTATTGAAAAAATATATATAAACCAACGTTTCCATCAGGTTACACTAGTCATCAACTGGGTAACAAATATAAAATAATTGTAGTGGTGCTATAAACACTGATGTATAACAATAATGAATGTTTTATTAATAGAAAATAAAAATAATAATTATGATAAATTATTTAGATTAATGAGTTTTTTAATTTTTTTTATCTAAACAGAAGATAATTTGCATGTATTATTACGTTTGTTGATACAATATGGACTTTTAAAAATCTCAATGGCTTCTCTAATCTGATATTATTGGAGAATGTTACAATTAAAAAATAATGCTGGAATATAGAAATATACTGATCATCATCAATACCCTTTGGCCACTTAGTACCATTAATGTACTGAATAGCCAGCAGGAATTGGTGAGGAACAGCATGTTTTATTATTCCAGCATTATTTTTTGTAATTGTTATATTCTGATGGGTTAGCACTTAAATATGTGCATCCAAATTATTGTATTGTTGCTTTAAGTTTGGCAGTGTCTAAATAATTAGTCTGGTCTATAGTAGATGCATTGCAAATCCAATCACACAGTTGACTGTTGATTTTTTTTATTGTTGATTATTCATGATGATGAATGATTATTATTACTTTTTTGTAATGCTGGTGAACTTACAGTTAGCCTTCATATTTTCTGATCTCTCATGTTCATTACTTTTCTATTCATTATATCATTGTATAATTTAGATTGCTTCATTAAATGGTGATGATGATGATTTTCCATCATCCCAGGTTCACCCCTATTTCTCCATATCATTACAAGTGGCACACATGTTAGGTGTCATTTGAAATAGTATGAAGTCAGGGCTAAACCTGGAGTTATGGCATTTAATCATCATCATCTCCAGTTAATGAATCATATTTAAATATAAAAATAATGAATATGAATATGAAATAAGCCTGAGAAATCAGGAAAGAACTAATTATAAGTCACAAGCATTACAGATGAAAATAATAATTATTCATTATCATGAATGATCAAAAAGAAAATCAACAGTCAACCATGTGCCCGGATTTAAAATGGTACTATAGACCAGGATAATTATTTACCTTTGCCAACTTGGGAAAGATTATATAAACAATAATTTGGATGCACAAACTTAAGTACTAATTCATAAGAATATAACAATTAAAAAAATAATCCTGGGATACTAAAATATGCTGATTATCATCAATGCCCTCTGGCCATTTAGTACCATTAATGTACTGGCAAACTATAAACTTAATTTCTAATAATAAAAACTAAATAAAATGTAGCGTATGAACTTTAAAGGATATTCCTTTGCGCCAACCAGCATTTGAGAAATAATAAAATTATCATCAACTGGATGTCCATAATGTTCTACATAATTAACCATTAAGCATGAGTCCAGCTCAGTGAGTAAAAGCTCTATAACTGTTACTGTGAACAAGTATAATAATACTAACATAAAATAATTTAGGATTAAATAAATTCAGTGGTCTTTTGTAGATAGTTTTGTTTTCAAAATTTTGAGTTTAGATTTTGTAGAAACTATGATTCCTATGAGTGGGCTAAAGTTGTAAAACTTCCATTTTTTAGTGATTGCATATTTTCATGATATATTTTAGCACAGTAGAGTTGCAAACTATGTTATATTTGGTTCCAAACTTCCCTCAAATATAAATATATGTAGTGTATAATGAATAGCTCATGTTTTATTGATGATTGCAGTTTCCACTACTTTTGAACACACAGATATATAACATGCTCTTTTATATCTTCAGTATTTAAGATTATAATTGTGAACAAATTTTTTTTAAAAAGAATAATATAGTTATTCATAGAAAATTAAGGGGACCCATTTACATATATTTACCATGTGTGTATATGTGTGCACTTGCACATTTACTGAAGCTATAGGAGTAAAAAAGCTATTCTATTTTTATTTTAAAAATAAGATAAAATGAAAAATGTTTGACTTTCATTACTATTAAATACACTTTGGGCAATATCCTTTTTCAATGTTTATTTGTAAAAAAAACAAAATAGTGGTCTTCTTAGCAAGAAATGAAGATTTCTCTAATTGATTTGATATTTTTAAGTCAGTATCAATCATTAGTATGTTTTAAAATTTTATAAAACTTTTAGCATTATGATCAGAAATTTTTTTTTATCCAAAATACTGCATATCAATTCAGAAAGCATAATAAAGAAAGAATAAAATTTATATGTTTTCAAAATAAATTGAATAAATTTTATTAATATATATAATCATATCAGTGCTCCAAGATAGAAAAATGGCTAAGTGGCATATTGTAAAATTTATTTGAAAATTTTACTTTTTTAAAAAACATGATCATGTGTGTTGTTCAAGAAGGAAAAATTGCTGTACTAATATTATAAAATTTGTGAATTTTAATAGGATTTTTGTTGTACTTATTGTTTGGACTATTCCCATAATCTAATATGAGTATTAATATCTTTAAAAATGCAACTTTACTTAAATATTCCAAATACATTCAACTACATTGCACATCAAGCAGGTTAGTATATATGCACAATGTTTTGAGAGGTATTATTCTCCCCTCTTCTTCAGGTGTTGCTGGCCTGACCAGTGACAGTGCTAGCATGAAAATTGAATTTGGACCCTGAGATTCTTGGATATTGAATTTTAAGGTAAAGCTTTAACCAAATAAGCCATCCTGCCAAAAAAAAGTCAGTAGAAATTTTATATACTTATCTATGAGGTTTCTTCTGATTTCCCCACTTTTTATTTTTAAGAGCAAAGTTTATTAGTGGTTCCATACATTATGAATAGTCACACTAGATTGACTTATGGGATTAATTACCATTGTTATGTAAACAACTTCTTTAAATTTTCTTCTTTGTATCTTTTCTTCTCTATCCAATATTTTTGTGTTTTCCCAATTGAACATATATTCATTGGTACATACATGGTCTGCTACCTTAGACATCTCTTTTTTTCTTAACCACCAGTTTGTGTTCTTGAAAGCACTTTTCAATGGGATGACTTTTCTCACTAGTATATGCTTTTCCACATTCACATGGTATTTCATAGATGCAGTTTTTTTCTTTTCAGCATTTCAAATTTAAGCTTTGTAAATGTTAGAATTCCTCATGGTGTGGTATGGCTCTGGAAGGCTGTTCTGATGTTATACTGATTCCATATTTTCCTTAATTTGTCTGCTATTTTTGGTATGTATGGGTACACTACAGTACCAATAATTGTTTTTTCTTTTGATGGTTCTTTTTGTTGTCTATTCAAGGTTTTCTTAATAACAGCTGAAGGATAACCATTTTAATAAAGGTTTGTTTTATATAGATTTTTTCTTTTTCCAAATTCCTGATTTCTGAACAAACTTTTTTATTGTTCCATAGTGATAGTATAAATCCATGTTTTGTACTTGTGGTGTGATTAGATTTATAGGCTAAGTATTTTCTTATATGTGTAGGTTTTTAGTAAACAGTAGTTTTGATTTTGCTATGAGGAAGTCTTATCACATTAGCATGTAAGAATACTAATTTTTGATCTTATTCAGATTCTATTGTGAAATTAATCAAAGGGGATATATTGTAATGTGTTTCCAGAAAGTTTGCAATAGTAGAACAAACTCTTATGAAAAATGGTTATCCATCAGCTGTTATTAATAAAACCTTGAATAGAGAACAACAAGAACCATCGAAAGAAAAAACAATTGTTGGTACTGTAGTATACCCATACATACCAAAAATAGCAGACAAATTAAGGAAAATATGCAATCAGTACAACATCAGAGCAGCTTTCCAGAGCCATACCACACTACAAGGAATTTTAACATTTACAAAGCTTAAATTTGAAATGCTGAAAGAAAAAACACTGCATCTATGAAATACCATGTGAATGTGGAAAAACATATACTGGTGAGACCAGTTGTCCCATTGAAAAGTGCTTTCAAGAACACAAACTGACGAATATAAGAGAGAAAAAAGATGTGTCTAAGGTAGCAAACCATATATGTAACAATAAACATATGTTCAATTGGGAAAACACAAAAATATTGGATAAAGAAAAAAAGATACAATGAAAATAAATATAAAGAAAGTGCTCACGTGACAATGATAAACAATTCCATAAATCAACTTAGTAGGACTATACAAAATGTATGGAAACCACTAATCAACTTTTCTCTTAAGAAGAAAAAGTGGAAAAATCTCAGGAGGAACCTCATAGATAAGTACATAAAATTTCTACTGACTGTTGCTTTTGGCAGGATGGCCCATTTGCTTAGAGCATTAGCTTAAAATTCAACACTCAAGAATCAAAGGGTCCAGGTTCAATTCCCATGCTAATATTGTCACTGGTCAGGTGAGCAACAGCTGAAAAAGGGAGAAGAATAGTACCTTTCTGAACATTGTGTATAAATACTAACCTGTTTGATGTGCTACTACTAACAGTTGAATGTATTTGGAATATTTAAATAAAGTTAAATTTTTCTAAAGATGATTAATACTCATATTAGATGATGGAAATAGTCCTAACAATAAATACAACTAAAACACCATCATCACAACTCTTCAGGAAAACATTAATAGGGTTTTTGTTTGTTTGTTTAAATTTTGCTTTGAATAACATATAATTGAAGTTGTGCAGTTAGATACAGCATAGTTCATGGCTCCAGGATTAGTTTTTATTTTGATATTTTTATCCATTTGTGATTTTCTTAATGACAATTGTGTAACCATTCTGCATGAGAATTTGTTTTATATAGATCTTTTTCTAAATCATTGGTTTATGAATAAGCTGCTTTTGCTCTATTTCATAGTGATAGTATAATTCCATATTTTGTATTTTTGTCATGATTAGATGTGTATGATATTTTCTTATGGATATGAGTATTCTGTAAATTATAATTTTGATTTTGCCATAATAGAAGTTTGTCATCAAAATATATAAAGTACCAATTTTTATTTTTGTTCTGATTCTATTGTTAAAATAATTGAAGGGAATATATGTGTCCAGAATATTTATAATAGAGCACATATATAAAATAGTCAACTATATGTGCACCAATGAAAATATATGTTCCACTGAAAAAAGACAAAAATATTGGACAGAGAGAAAACAGCACAAAAAAGAAAATTTAAAGAAGCTTATCCCATGATACTGGCAAACATCAATATAAGTCAACATCCTCTGACACTTCATAATGTTCCCTTTTCATTTTAACCTTGTTATTAAGAAAAAAAGTGGAAAAGTTAAAAAGAACCTCATAAATAAGTGTATGAAATTTCCACTGATTACTATAGTGGTTATAACATTGCTTTAAAATAGATATTCATGAATCTAAAGATCCCAAGTTCATTTCCCTTGCTAACACTAACACCACTTTAGCTAAAAACAACTAAAAAGAGAAGCATAATACCATTCACACCATTCTATGTGATATTACTAAAACTTGAATGTATTTGAAATAAAGTATGGATTTTTCTAGAAATATTTAACAATATTAGATGATGACAATAATCTAACCTAGCATTTCTTATTCTTTTAACTTAGATATATTATATATTAACTATGTGAATGAAAACCAAATTTTCAGACATGTGCTATTGATATTATTTTATGTGCACTCACCCATCAATAAGTGTTTTAAAAGCATAGGTAAATCACCTATGCTGAAAGCTTATTTTTATATAAACCAATACCTATTGACAGTGCTTAATTCAGGACTTGAGTCTATTGTGAGCCTGATAAATTATTTGTACAAATTTAATTCTATACATCATAGGGAAGATATAATAACTCGTTTTTAACTACTCATGATTTTTGAATTATATTCATTTTGAATATCTAATTATCTATGTATGTAAATCATGTGAGAGGAAACAAACCTTTTAAGCATGTGTTATTGGTATTAATTTGTTTTCCCTATGATATGTAGAATTAAATTTATACAAATAATTTGTCATTTGAATTATCAGTCTTGCAATAGAATCAAGTTCTTAACTGAGCAAATAAAAACTAATCCTAGTTACAGTGGAGCCATGAACTATGCTGTATCTAACTGCACAACTTCAAATAAACTGTAGCTTGGGTGTTTCACCTATGCTTTGGAAATACTTATTGACAAGTAAGTGCAAGCAAATTAGTACCAATAGCACATGTTTCAACATTTGGTTTCCTCTCGCATGATTTACATATATAAATCACTAATACCTTAATTACATAAATAATAACTAATAGATTTTTTAAATTTAATTTAATTATTCATAAAATATTTTTCCAGTCACCATATGGGATTTCAAACTGTTTTAAACCTTTAATAAACATTTCAATAATATTTTCATTTATTTTTAAATTTTGTTTTGAATTATTTTCTCATATAATTAAACATAATATTTAATTCAGTTTTTAGGGGCTACAAGTTTGTTGAAAATTTTTTAAGCTCTTAGATAATTTTTGTTATCACCTCATTAGTGAAAAGGTTTTTGTTTTTGTTGCCGCTAAAGTACAACTATTTCTGATTATTAATTTTTTAGGTATTATTGATTATTTTAATTGAAAAAAACGTTTTTTTCTCTAAAGTAGATCTTAGATTATTATGATCAATAATATTGAATTTAGTTATAACAAATATATAATTATGTTAATTTAACATAAATATATATTGTTAGCCTTTCTGTATTCTCAAAATAAATAATTACATTAATAAAGCAAAACTGAAAAAAATATTTTTTAATTACCTTTGATCGTAATGTTTTTTTTCTTTGCCATTAGGTCAAAATGACTTCTATTTATAAACGTGTATTTATATAACTGCAATCAGTCATTCCAGATTTTCAACACAATTCTTTTAAAGATAGTTATTAAATTAAAAAAATCATACATTATAAACTTTCTCAGGACCAACTCTCTGTATTATTCATGTATTTCACAAAACAAATTCTGCTCACCAGGTGAACCAGGGATTTGAAACATCTGTATCTTCATATCATTAGCAAAGCACACTGTAGAGTATATAATACAATGTTCTCAGTAGTATTACTCTTCTCTCTTCTTGATGTTTTATTAGTCTGCACAGTGATAATACTAAAACTGGAATAGAACTTAGGACAATTATATTAAGTATACATAAAGTTTGAATTTCAACAATTAATTCTAGATGATAAAAATAGTTCAACATATAATTAGTGTAATAATGTCTTAATACAAATGAAGTAATTTTAATGAAAAGACAACAAAATGTATTTTCCAGTAAAATATTTTTACATGATCAATGCATCCATTTAACCAAAAATATTTTAAAAATTAAAATGCATAATAACATATATTAATGTTAGTAATAAGAGTTTCTTGTTTGATAACATATATATATATATATATATATATATATATATATATATATATATATATATATATATATATATATATATATATATATATATATTCTGTTAAAAATATACAAAAAGAGAATTTTGCAGAGAAGTGTAATTTATAAACTGAATGGTTGTTTAGAAAGATCTATTTAGAGACCAAATGAGAAAAATTCTAAAAAAAATTTTAATAGTTTTTGTGGAAAGTTACTAGACTTTGTTATTGTTTTATTTAAGTAGAAAGTAATAAATAATAATATTTATATAAATTTATTTATAACATAGATACATAGAATATATTAATATTGCAGCATATGGATTTTTAAAGATCTGAATGTAAAATAGTTTGCATTTAAAATTGATACAATTGTTTTTGTCAAAATTTATCTTGCAGAAAAAGGACATTTACTAGAATTCATAGAACACTGTGTTTTTTTAAAACATTTTATCATTTAAAAGAAAACTGCATCATGTTGGATTTGCTATTGTGTCTAATATTTTTGGATTTTTTATATGTATTAATAAAACCTAATATAATATTAAGAGTTAATGTTGGTGTTACAGTATTAGATTCAGAGAGATTAGAGAAAGAAAATTTTTATTTCTTGTTGGATAGTGTTATTGTATCAATGCAAAAAAAAAAAAACAGCTTGTCTTTTCCAGATTTTTTTCTGTATAATGATATTAAACGTTATTGTACATAACAATAATGACTCTGTAAGCTCAAATGTTTTATTGTTATTGAATATTTTTACAATATTGAACTATTTACTCTAAACATTTTATTTAAAAAGAAAAATCACATTAAAAAAATTAACCATAATAAAATTGGCATTTTATATATTATATTACATTTAAAAATCAGAATGTAAAATAATCCAAATTACAGCAATAGTTACCAGTACAAATTGTTTATATAGTAGATAGTAAATTCTAAGATTAAAATAACAGTAGCATTAAATGTAGCATTTTTTCAAAAACACATAAGAAAATTGGATATTTATTTTTTAGAAAAACTTTTACATATGCTAATTTTAACAATACTAAAATTGAAAAGTTTAATTTTCAAGCTTATCATTAAGGCAATATAAAATTAATTTTAAAAGAGTGTGATGTAGATACTGCTCATATTAAGTTTTAATAATTGTTGAATAATAAAATAAATTGGATTATCAAGCAGACATGTTATGGAAATATAGAATTATTTTTTAAAGAAGTCTGCTATAGATGCAAATTAATTTGTTCAACAATAACATAAATAATTAAGAATTGTATTTTTATTCGAATGAGTAATTAAATATATGTGAACTTTCACAAGAAATATAAGAATTAAAAAAAAAACTCATTGAATAATTAAATAAATGCGATTAACTGAATTAAAACTGCAAGAGCAAAGTGACATTTGTTGAGTGTCATCACTTTAAACCATTTTTGATTTATAAAACATAATATATAGACCTAAAAAAGAATATAATTCTATAAATGAATGACATTTTACATAATAGTGATAATCTTTGAGCAACTAGAGGAATTAATAGGGCCATTTTTAAGCAATGATACAAGAATTTATATGATTACGCCTAATGATATATACATACGAATGACTTAGATTTAGGTAAAGATATCCAGGAAAAATAAGTAAAACATTTTTTTTTTGTAATATTGTATATCAAAAGATTATGTCCTGAGAAATGTTGAAATATAGTAGTGATATTTTAGCTTCAAAACTAATAAAATTCTTTAAAAATATTTGAATGCATGAAATTGTATTAGCTAATGTTTTTACAGTTTCAGTTTTCAAATACTGAAATAGTTAAGTGACTATAGTCATTGCATATTATAATTAAAAGTGCATTAAAATATACTATTGAATAAGTTGTTTTCAATACTTGTTATTTGTTTTCAGATTCTGTTATTATAAAAATGATAAAGTACTATATATAAGATTTTGTATATAAGTAGAAACAAAATGTCATGAACAAAGGAATTTACTTCATTCATTGAATCAAAAAAGATTGTGACAATTCTTGAAAATATTGATTGATCATAAAAATTTATTTATATTATAAAGCTGCTACATAATGATACAAATGAAAGCAATAAAGCACCTTGAGGTAGGGAAAGAATTTAAAATATAAATTGGTTTCAAACAGAGATTTTTATTAACTCTGTCATTGTTTCCATTTGCATAATAATGATGTATAGAATACTTTAGAGATGACTTCACAAAGTGGGTATCTAGAATCAGTGTAGGTTTAGTAGTGAATTTTTTAAAATTTGAATTGGTTAAAAAATATCATCTTCTTGATTCCTCAATTTACACAATGCTGATGATTGTGTTAATTTTTCAATTTGAAGAATGATTTACATATATTCTTAGAGATTTGAAAACAAGCAAACAAAATTTAGTTTTGCAATTAAACTCAAAAATGTAAGATGCTTTATCAGCTATTGATAAAAAAAACTAGCAATTTTTGGCTTGAGAATATGTAGCACTTAGGATAACTTGGATTTAGATAGAAAAATAGACTTGGATGTTGAGAAGTAGAGGAGATGATGTGTCATAGCTATAAGAAATAATAATTTATTAAATTAATTGCATAGAAGACTATTCTAATGC
This sequence comes from Epiperipatus broadwayi, assembly GCA_028023455.1. NCBI lineage: Eukaryota > Metazoa > Onychophora > Udeonychophora > Euonychophora > Peripatidae > Epiperipatus > Epiperipatus broadwayi. The sequence continues at coordinate 781,021 of JAQFVV010006336.1, forward strand.
CAAACATATTTTATAAAAATGAGGAACAAATCTTCTATAAACATAATAAAAAAGTTTAAAAAATATTTTATTTAAGAATGAATAATAATAAATAGATGTGTTATTTAGCTTGATGAAAATAATGAAACCATAATTGTAAAAGTACAATTTTATTAAATTGGGCATCAGAAACACATGAAAGATTATATATATCATAAAAAGTATTTTATAAATGAACATGAGCCATATTTTTGTGGTAAAGACAAATTGTTTTACATAATACATATTTGATATTTTAAAAAGTTGTAATATTTCATTGGGAATATATGGCTTAGAATGAAATACAACAGTGAACTACAATTATGCAAGATTCATAAACTAAAAATTGCTGCAAAAATTAAGAAACAGTATCACACAATGCAAAATAAAAAGCGATAGTGAAACATAATATAGATAAAGGAACATATTATAAATGGATGTATTTATAAGATTTCATTTTATAATTGTTTCAAAATTTCTTTAAAAAATTTTTTTTCCTTAATCTCTTTTATTATTTGTTTGGAATTTGTATGACATTATTCACTTTATGAGTAACTGCTAATAAAAGATCAGCAGGAAATATATTGAAAGTTATTTATATGATTTTTAAATATATGTTATCAGAAATAGCCTCAACATGATGATAATACCAACTTGACATTCAATGAATTCCTCATCAAAAATGTTTTTATGCAAATAAAAATATTTATTTTATGTTAAAAATAAACTTAAAAAAAATCTACACATCTATCTAAAAAATTATAGAAAACTGAAGTAAATATTCACACAGCTTGACATACAGAAATTGAAAGTGATTTTTTAAACAGGAAAATTATATTTAATAAGAAATTGTAAAAACCTAACAATTTAGGCTGCTTATCAGACCATCAAAACTAACTATTAAGATATTTTATGCATACCCTCTTAAATGTAAATATCTTTATTCTTATAGTGTAAAGATGTGATGTAATGCTATAAAACCAATCTCCATCTCCAGACTGGTTTCTGGTTTTTATCCTTATTAGCAAAGACCATATTCATAGCACAAACTTTAACTATTTAGGTTTGACATCAAACATGATAATATTAGTTTCAGTATTAAATTATATTTCTTCAGTGGTGAAAACAAAAACCAAAAACTGATTTGGCATTGGAGATTTTATAGAACTACACAGTTTGGTGTTGTTTGATTATCCAGACTTATAGTAGATGATTTTGACCATAGTAAAGATACTGAAAATGTAAAAGAAAATTAAAAAAAAAAGGGAATGTTATATTGTTGTTGGATTTAATTTTTCTAGACAAAAAGAGCTTAGAGTTGTCACAAAACTAAAGTTTATGATATATTCAATAATGGACATGATGCCATATCTATGTACTATGCAAGTGAGTTAGCTTAAAATCAAAAGCTCGGAGTTTTTAAGAATTCCAAGATATTAGTATAAACAGAACAAAAAAAAGTAAATGACTATTAGATTCATGTGTGCCATAACTCTTAGTATTGAATTATAGTTTTCCCTGATAAAGGCAAAAGTCAAAACATTTTAAAATGGAGATTATGTCCTATTATACCACAAGTATCCAAGCTTATAGTAAATGGTTGTAAACTAGAGTGTAAATAGTTACTCTTTTAATTCTTCAACCGCCTCTTATGAGGCATCTCGTCGACATCTGACGTTACTCTAACTCTGCTAGTTCTTATGCTAGAATATTCGTTTGACAGTTATTGATTAGGTTTTTAAAAGTTCTGTAAGATGGTGCCTTCTTCCGAATTATTTTACAAGTAAAAAATCAAAAAACCGCATTTAAAACTAAACAAAGAAAGAACATTGTCGGTGATTGGTTGTCAGCCAGCTCTCAGCCGAAAAAGACATTCTGATTGGCTGGAAAGAACAAAGAAACCGCCTGATCAAAGAAAATAAAGAAAAACGCTGAGATTTTCATTTCGAATATAATTTTAAAGAATATTAAGTATATATTGAGTAATTACAAATGATTTTCAGAGAGAATACTAAAAAAACAAAATTATTTTCGAAAAATATTGAAGATTTTAGTAAAAATATTTAAGATTTAGCAAAAAGAAATCTTTACTTTTCCATATCGTAAAATTGAAAAAAAGCGTTTGCGTCAGCACTTTTTTGTTTAGACATTCGCTTTATATTTGCCGAAATTGAATATATTTTATAATAAATAAATAGCAATTTATTTTTGAAAGAACTTTCATTCTCTTTCATAACCTGAAAAAATAGTAATATACTTTTTATAAACGCATCTGAGTTGAATTTAATATTATAGGCGAATATGTTTTAACAATAGGCTTTGTCTTCAGTTTGTGAGTTGGCCAATTAAAAGATTTGATTTTTACCTCATACAACCAATAATATAATTAGCGGTTTAAGGGTTAAACATAAGCTATGTAATATCATTATTGGTAAACTGTTAAATGTAAAAGGTAGTCTAAAACTATGAAACAAACAAAATAGAAGTTTCACTCAACTTACCAGTACAAAATCAGTACTTAAGGTTTAATATGATTATTAACAACTCTAAAGGATTTGATATCAAATAAGTATTAGATTACTTAAAGATTTTAATTTTTTATATCAGACAGTGGTGGTCTTTATTTCATTAGAAGTAATTATGTAATTACTGATTTAGTAAATGAATTCTAGATAGAAATGTCAACAAATGATAAAATGTAACAATTTCTTTTTTTAGAACAAAAATTAACTATAAGAAAGTGATCTTGAACATTTGCTGTGATTCAGCATATTCCAATCCACTGCACTTCTAGAATTGACTGTGAATGAAATAGTTTCTTATTAAAAGTTTATATATTTTTCATCAGGATATAAAATATTTAAAAAAGTTGTTTTTTATTTTAAAATGACGCAAAAAATCTTTTAAATAAAAGAACTATATTTTATCAATCTTAATATATATAAAAATAATCAGGGCATTTTCCAAATGCACTGAAATATTAAGTTTGACATAATGCTAACATATTTTATTTATATTTTAAGTTAAACATTACGTTTTTTATGAAGCACATTATTAAAAATTTACAGAATATTTTTAAATCTTTTATTAAATTTCAGCAAGTAAATTACAGTTAAAAAATCTTTTTAATATGATTTTAACCAGTTACAAATTTGTTTCACGTTTAATAGACTGCTAATGGTTACCTTCTGAACAACATAATAAAGTGATGAGCTAAATGTAGAATCAATTTGTTTTAATAGAATTATTAATGACATCTTTTTAAATTATAAAAGAGTTGTACTAAATATTATCTGATTGATACTTTACTTTTTAAAGGTGTAAATTTAAAGAACAACTGACAGAATTATATTCCCTTATAAATCAGTGTAAATTTTTTTTTCTAGTCATACTGTTCACTATTTTAATTTTTTTTTATTAATTTATTTTTTTAAAGTATAACCCTTAGAAAACTGCTTTTATAAAATACACACGCAATAAATTTATTTAATATTATTACAATTATCTTTTATAAATAATTGTTCTTACTTAAACACACACACAACCCTAAAGCTATGGAAATCACGAAATTTGACGAATACGTTAGTAAATATATCTAGTAAATATAAAACATTTATTTCGTTATCAAAACAGCCATCCACGTAAGTAAATAAAATATCATAATCATTAGTATTAGTTTCAAACCTTATTATTCAACTGCAAGATCAAGATCTTTCCAAATTTAATCCAGTTTTTTCAATCCATAACTTCTCTACATTCACATATAATCGCTTTCTATATCTTTTACAATCTCTTGTGATCCCGTTTAATATTTCAATTATCTTTCTATTATTGACACTTCTAGAAACATGTCCAGTCTCTCAAAATTTGAGCATTTTAACTGTTTCAACGATCTTAAAAAACCCTGTTCGTTTTCTTATGTATTAACTCTTGATCCGTTCTCATTGACTGCAACATATATTTCTCACAAGTCTTGTGTGCCTATAGCACAGAGAACGAGTGAACTTTATATTGTGTATACATATATGTTCAATTTATGTACAAAAAAAAAAGAAATAATGTATACAAAGATATGTATATAAATATTAAAACAAAGTTTAGCATGACTAAAATATTAATTAAATAATTAATAATATTTTTGATATTTTAAAATAAATGGTTTAAATTAAATAAAAAAGTTTACACAGATAATTGAATTATTTAATTTTTTTATGATCCTGACAAAAAGAAAGCTAATTATTAATTTTGTTACAAAAGATCAAAAATACTCTTTTTCTGATAAAACAATAAGGAAGGATTAGTTTTAAATGTGTTATACACGTAATTACCGAAATTTATTTATTTAAATATATTTTGCAACATAATGTGATTTTAAAATTTTTAATCAAAGATTATTTCTGCTTCTAAATCAAAAGACTATAAATCTAAGTGATTTTTATGAATGTAAGCTAAAGAAAAGCAATTATTATTTTACAGAATACTTATTTTATTAATTAAAAAAATATATACTATATTAACTTTTTAAGATTTTTGTTTATCTATCTGGACATTTCTTGCCAAAATCGAGGCACATATTAATTCAAATGCTTGCAATGTTCTGTTGCTATCAGGACTGCTATTGGTCAAAGATTGAGCTGCTTATAAATGCATACCAATAGTGATTTATGTGTTGAAAGCAAAGATCACAAATCATTGCTGTATTAACTGTCATCTGTGAAGTTTAACACTATAATAATTACACAGAGTTGATATTATAAGACTTATTTTGAAATTTATTTAATATAAGTAGAATTTGTTTTCTATCATCATCATCAACCATTATCAATCCACTGCAGGATGAATGTCTCTCCAAGTTTAATCCACCTTCTCCGATCTTTAGCTTCTCTTCTCCACATCACCTCTACACACTTTCTTATTCCATCCATCCATCTCACATGTGGTCTCTTTCTGGGTCTTTTACAATCTCTTGGAATCCAGTTTAAGATTTCAATTGTCCATCTATTATCATCTCTTCTAGCAATATGTCCAGCCCACCTCCACTTCAATCTTTTAATTTTTTCAATGAGGCCAGTAACACCTGTTTGTTCTCTTACCCATACATTGTGTTTTTGATCTCTTCTTGTTACTCCTAACATGCATCTCTCTATACTTCTTTGAGTGGTCTGGAGTCTCTGTATTGCTCTTCTATTAAGTGTCCAAGTCTCAGATCCACAAGTAAGAACTGATAAAACATATTTGTTAAAAACCTTCCTTTTCAAACACATAGGCATATTTCCTTTTAGTATCAAGTTATTCCTACCAAAAGTACCCCAACCAAGTTTAATTCTATGATTAATTTCATTAATTATATTTCCATCTGTATTAATAATTTGACCAAGGTATTTGTAACTGTTAACTTCTTCTAATTCATTATAATCAATCTTTATTTTCATATTTTCAGCAAATCGATTAAACATTACTTTAGTCCTTTTAACATTTTTCTTTATTCCTACTTTCCTACTTTCATCTGATAACTCCTGCAACATTTACTGCAGCTCTGAAGCATTATTTGCAAAAACAATTATATCATCTGCAAAACCTAAATGACTTAAATAATCTCCATTTACTTTCACTCCTTTAGTTTCCCATTCTAATTGACAAAATACTTCTTGCACTCCTGTAAAAAGTTTTGGAGATATGGAGTCACATTGTCTTACACATTTCTCAATGCTGACATTCCCAGTATCATTATATAATATAATTGTTGCTTTTGCATTTCTATAAATATTCTTTAAAATATGACAATATCCTGGATCTATACCTTGATGAACCAAGGCTTTAATCGCTGAAGCAATGTTTATAGCATCAAATACCTTTTCATAATCTACAAATCCAAAACATAATGGCAACTCACATTCATTTGTCCTTTCTATAACTTCTCTCAATAACTGGATATGATCTACTATACGAAACCCACTTTTAAATCCAACTTGTTCTCTTGGTTGGTGGAATTCCAATGTTCTCTGTAGACAGGTTGTAATTATCTTCGTAAAATTTTTTGTATAAAACTGATAAAAGGCTGATAGGTCTGTAATTTTTAATATCTTCTTTATCACCTTTTTCAAATATTAATATTATTACTGCATTCTTCCAATCATCTGGTACATCTTTATCATTTAGACATTTGGTATATAACTTTGCTAAAAAAATTATATTTCTTCACCTGCTTCTTTTAATATATCAATTATAATTCCATCATTACCTGGAACCTTTCCTTTCTTCATACATTTAATTGCATGTTTCACTTCTTCATTTAAAATTCTGGGCAACTCAGAAGATGTAATAGATATAGGAGGTACTTGTTCTTTATTACTATATAATTCTTGATAAAAAACTTCTACCCATTTCATGATGTCCTCTCTTTTTTTAGTAATAATTTCATCTTTTTTTATTATTGCAGATATAAATTTCCTACCAATACCAAAGTGTTGTTTTACATTCTTGAGACTTTTATTTTCTTCTACAGCTTTCCTTGCTAGTTCACAGTTATATTTTCTTATATCATTTTCAACTCTTTTCCATACCATTTTACAAAATTCGAGATATTCAATCCTTTTTAATGCATCATTTTTGTATATCTTCATATTCCTTCTTTTCTTCATAAATTCTCTAGTCTCAGTAGAAATTTTATTGGCCAATTGCTGCTTTTTTCTACCAGCTATCTTTGTTGCAGTTTTTACAAGTGCATCAGTTATTTTCAAATTAATTTCATTCAAATCTGAATCATGCTAAATAAGGCATAAGACAGAAAACAAATCCTCCTTATATCAAATAAGTTTCATAACATCAATAAAAATAAAAATAATAAAAATTGGGATCTGTGACCTTTTAAAAAATGTTAGTGTAAATTTATTAAAAAAATATTTGATGAGAAATACATTATTTATTGGATTACATGTAGATCCATTAATTTTTTTTTATATAAAAAATGTTAAATGAATCCAAATTATTTATATAAAAATATCACAAATAATCAATCTAGTACCATTTCAAATTTCTTTATTAAAAATCTTGTAGTTTTAAATTTTAACTTCAATGCAGATCATCCAAAAATATTATTATATGAAGAAAGATATCATAAAAAATTAATTAAAAAAGACAATACTTATAAATCAATTTAAAAATTGTATAATAAATAGAGAATCTGCTGAAACTAATACATATAGTTTCTGGAAAGTTGTATGATATGTTTCTCTATTCATAAGTTTAATTGATAATGATTACAATCTAAGTAATCAAAACAACTTTCCTATAAATTATATTTTATTACTATTTTTCTATTAATATAATTTAAAATTATTACATATATTAGTGTGGTTGACATATTAATTGACTTCTGAGTTACTATAAATGATTGTGATATGATTTTGCTGAGATGAAAGATGCAATAATAAAAACAAAAATTTGAAAATATACATCAGAGAGCTAAGAATTGTACACCATTCAACAAAGTATTAATAGTACATAGAAAGCAGTTTTAAACTTGTATGAAAGTGGTATAGTGAAAGTTATCAAATGTGTCAATATGGGCAAGAAAATTCAAATGTTGAAATCTCTGTAACAATGCAGACATACTATTTATTAAGTAAAACTTAAAGTGTATATTTGGGCTAAAGATAATCTGTAGATTAATAAATAATTAGTATTAATCATTGCTATATTCACATAAAGTGGTTTGTGTCAAAATGGGGAGTGTATAATGTTTGACACTTGTAATCAAACTGTAGTAATTTGACATCTATATAATAATAAATAGTAGAGTTATTTGTAAAAAGTTATGACATAGTCCAATTGATGAGTACTAGTTCAGCAAGAAATGTGCATCTTAGAGGATCATTAATCTTTTTCATATGTCTTTGGTCATAAGTTTTAACAAGTGAATAAGAATTTAAATTTTAACATGGGTTATGTATATTCTTTTCACTTGAATAAGTGAAATGAGTATTTCAAAATGCATTCATAGTGAGAGAATCACTTCTAAACTAAAGAATGGTTATGATAGGATTAAACTAAAGTGAAAAGATGCATTGATAAAAACAAAAAGTTATATATATTGTGCCATTACAATTTGGTCACTAGCCAAATTTATAGTAATGGGCATGTAGAAAAGTGTAAAACAAAATCATCATCACATTTTTATATAACCATAAAGGAAGTTGTAGGGCATCCAAGTTCAAACCCTACAAGATCAAAATTTTAAACGCTTTAGACAGAAAGAGAGTGGGACAGCAATTATATGCTTTACTTGTTTGTGTGTTAATAAATCTCAAAAAGAGCAGCACACACATTTAATATTTAATTTTTCTTTAAAAAGCAAAGTTATAATGCATACATATAGGCAGTGTATGTGTAAGCTATTTAATTGTTTTATATTTCAAATATTAAACATTTTAACTTTCTTTAAAACTAACCTATGCTTGATAAATTTTAATGTCTTATTCTATGCTTCTATTTTGCTTTTCTATAATTGTAATTGGGATTTAAAAGTTACAGATTTAATTAAATAATAGGGTTATAATTACTAAGCTAGCAATTATATTATTTAATGTTAGTTTATGAATGATTTGAAAGAATGAAGGATGTGTGTACATTACATACAGAAATTTACATTTACTAAATATTGAAAGAAAAGGAAGGATTAAATCTGTCAAATTATTTTTTTTGTACAATTTTATGTTGAAAGAGGAAATCGGTTTAATCAGATATCTATCTTTGTAGCAATTTTTTTTGTAAATGATTGTTTTTCACTTTGGGAGCTTATAATGGGTGAGAGCTCTAATTTTGAAATTGTCTTATCTTAAGATCTAAAGAAGGAAGCTCAAAGATTGGAAATGTTACCTAAATGTAAAAAAAGAAAGGAAATAAGGATTAAGTCTATTTTTTAAAACAAAAGTGTCTGGAAAAAGGATTAAACTTTTTAGTTGAAAAATAATTTAGTTGAAAATAAATTAGAGATCTAATTAAAATGAATTTGTCCAAAAATAGCAAGTGACGCTATCTCTGATTGGTTAAGTTAGCTAAAAATTGGATATAAAAAGCTGTCTGGAATTATTATTATTATTGTGATTATGATTCAGATTATTAAACTATTAAATTGAATGTTGAAAATATAAGAAATGGCTGGCTAGAAAAATTATATGTATGTCCCATCTTTTCTGGACCATCTGGGGAAGCTGCACATCACATAGGAAAGAAAAGATGTTGTGTCTAAAATAATATTCTACACCTTTCAACTGACCAGAGAAATAAGATGTTTTTAATAGAAGGAAGAAAGCATTCACCTGCATTCAAAGAAGATGAATTAATCTACTGATAAATATTAATCATCAAGTCCAATTAATTGTTACAACAACTGATTTTAAACTCAAGAAAATTTATAAATGTGAAAACAACTGCTGTATTTCATCCACGTGCTTGACAGGAAGAGAAGAAAAATTAATATAATGATTTCCAAATTATCCACTAAAGCAAATAACCTCAATAGAGTCATCATCATCAAATAGTTATACACCTCAAGAAAGAGATTGTTCCCAGTAAAACGGAAATGGTAGCTGCAGAAATATAGACATTATACGAGACAAGTTTGAACCCTTGGAAATTCGCCACAAACAAAAGATCAGTAATATGACTTTTTATATCTATTTTCTTTGTGATATCAGAGTCTTAATAAACATTTTAGCAATAAAGTGGTATATTTTATTTAAAGAACTTTTAAAGACTATTCAGATCGATTAAAAACAAGAATGTCTTACTAATAATAACTTTGAGCTTCATAAATGATCTTGAATGTATCAAAATTATTTGTTTATTAATTTTACAATATTAATGTGTAAAACAATTTTTTTTATGGTATTATGATTTTAGTTTTAACTAATATATTATTATTATTTTGGTTTTAAATAATATTTTGTTATTATGGGATAAAACACACACATACATAATGATATTTTTATATGTGTATAATTGCGAGTGAATGTGAAATAATGAGTAGTATTAGAATATTAGATTATTTTGTTTCAAGTTAAGTATAGCATTTCAGAGGTAGAAGAGCGGGGGAGAAAATAATTTAAAACTTGTTTCTAAAACTTGCTCTTTCAATTCTATTAACATTTTCTTTTACATTCTACTTACATGTTAGATTTATAAAGTATGTGTGCTAATGAGCAGATATTTTTTTCTTGAAATACTTTTCTCATGGAGTGAAAATCATGGTCAATGTGACGTCCAACTTAATACAAAATACATTTGAAGGGAAAGAACTTAAAATTAATCTGAGGATTGTTATATAATCAATTATTATTATTATTATTATTATTATTATTCATGTCAATTTTCATATTTATCTAGAAATTTTTATGTATATGTTAGAAATGTAGTAATAAATATTAGTTTGTTTTATTAAATGAGGTGTATATATTTCATTAAGTGTAGTCTTTGTTAAGTGTCATTATTCATCATCATCAATGGTTGAATATTAGTTATTTAAGATATAAGTAAGTATGCTAAAATTAAGCAATAATTATGAATTTCTTTATAAAAATTAGTTTTATGTTTAGGCTTAGTCCTAGATCTGTAGTTGAAACCATTGTCATTATCGTTATTATTATCATCATCATCATCGTCATCAACGTTTTAATCAATGAGCTGTTTAACTGTTTAAAGGCCATAAATAAATATTGATTTTATAATATTTAGTGATTTCTTAGTATTATTATAACCACATCCCGTCATCTATTTCCTGCAAGGATGAGTGAATTGCCATCCTAAATTAGTTATATATAATCTGAGCTAGTAAACTTATAAAAATATTGAAACACATTTGTTATGCTAAGATCTAAGAAGTGACTTATGTCTAATAACCTCCACTTTGGTTTAAAGATGTTTTACTTTTACCTAAATATTAGTGCGTATAGTGATATGGCTCAAAAAGCAAAATCTTCCATTTTTATTAGAAATAAAGTACCAAAAAGGGGATTCAAACCTGGTACATGTGAAAGGTTATTAGATATAACCGTGTCTAGATTCAGATAATCTAGTGGCGCCCTGCTAGACCATATTCACTTAGTATTTGTTTAAACATGCACTTAACATCAAACCAAGAAATGAAAGTGGATAAAATCTACTGCCTGTATACCTGAGTTATATTTTATTGAATTACTAGTGTACTCACTTCACGTGATTTCATATACCTGAGTTATAATACTTGTTATTAATAATTTGCTTATAATTCTTGATATTTGGATATTGAAAAATCCAACATTATTTTAAATATTATGATCTTATATATATATTGTAGACAACTCAGGTATGGAAATAGTTATCTTTTGAACTTCCTTTCAACAAACATATGGTAATAGTTATTTGATCAACCTTTAATTTTGATATTTGAACTTTTACTTGGATCTAATTTGAACTCATGTAAATTAGTCACAATATATATATTATAACGGGATTTTCCATTTTCTATATATATATATTACCCATACATGTAGTCTTGTATGATTGTGTGTATATATATATATATATATATACTATATATATATATATAATTTTTTTTTTTAGTATTTAAAAAAAAAAAAAAAAAAAAAAAAGGAAAAAAAAAATTTTTTATGAAAAGGAAAAGGTTTAAATATATATATATAACAATACACATATATGCATAATGGTTTAAAAGAATATCTATTCTTAAATTATTCCATTTTATTGCCCCAGCATATTTATGAGCATCAATTTATGACCTCAAGCACCAATCCCATATTTCTATAAGAATTATGCTGGGAGAACTGGAATACCAACATGGAAATGCCCCTAGACTAGCTCTGCTCAGGGCTGGTGTTAAAATTTACCGGCAGTAGATCTAACTCTCTTTTTTTTTTATTTAAAAAAAAAAACTCATAACATAAAAACAAAACAAAAAAAACCATTCATTTTATATACATTTATTAGCTATGATATTTACGTATGTATAAAAAAAAATATTATTTACTTAAGTTAAATTAGTGTCTCTTTTCTCTTTTAAATCAAAGATTCATATCAGTTTTCTTTTTTTCTTTGTTTGCTCCTTTCTCTTTTTGCCAAAACTCCCACACACACAAATATGCTATTATATGTATTTTGCACCGAAGATTTAATTGGACTAATTTATACACTAATAAATTCCATAGTAAATAGTTTGACCTCTCCGGGCAAAGAAAATAAATTTTTAAGTTCACAATTGTGTCAAATAAACAGTTTTCTCAAATTCGTGTAGTAAGCTTACTAAAAGTGACATATATAGATGTAATTAGAAAGAAAATACCTGGTTTCTCCAGGGAATTGATTGAATCCTCTTGGTGAAAATGGAATCTCCAGTCCTTTGTCAGTGAACAAACTTTTTTTTTTTTTCTTTGAAGTTCGGGTTCCATGGCTAAAGTCTGTTTATTTATTTATTTATTTCTCTTCTGGTGACTCAATATTGTTGCTTACTGAGGCAAATTCTCCGGGTTTGACATCCCTTCTCTGCTATCGGCAGCTGCTATACATTCGGGGGCAAAGAATTCGGACACTCTGCACATTGAAGCCTCTACCCCAGTCTGACCATATTTTATCAAAATGTATATCACATAGACCGTCCGCTTTCTTCTACCTCCAAACTTAGACTGAATACTTAATTTTATCTTTCTTTTCACTCTTTTTTTTAATTATATTTCCATTCACATTCCATATGCCTTTGTTAAAATGCACCACAAAAGCTTTTTACACCTATTTCTTTCCAATTAATATTTAATTAGTATTAGACATTCCACGATTTTTATAATAATTACTTCCATTGTTCTGCAAAATTAGTATTCCATCTTGATATTTAAAGTTCTTTTGTTGACTTAATATGTATATATTTAAAAGTTTATCAAACAAAATATTTTTATTTTGTGAATTTTTCATTTTTAATGGTTCAAAAACGCACTCACACATATACATAGCGATGTGTATAGCTGGGTTTGGCAAAAGAGAGAAAAAATCAGAGCAAGTGTATAACCCGCCATACCTCTTCTATGAGTTCTTTTTAATTAAAATAACTAAATCAATTCTGTACAAACACGCAAATGACCGTTGATTGTACATCAAACTGTAAATATTAATTTTGTTAGTAAAGTAATATATATTTTTAATAATACGTTAGTAATAAGATATATAGTTTTTTTAATAATGTGTTAAGTATACGAATACGTATTTGTCTAATTATCGCAACAGGGTTTGATTATACCTGCCCTGTTGCAATATATATATATATATATATTAAAAAGATAAATACTTTTAATGATAGATTTCTCATTATTATTATTTTCAATAATCTTCATGTGACTTATTATTTTTTTGAGATTTAAACTGAGGGATTATAAAATAAATGAACGAGAGACTGCAAAAACTGATTTGCTAATTATTTTATCATGATGTCAAAATAGTAAAAATATGCTGTCAGTAAACTGATTGGATGATTTGAGTAAACTTTGTTATTAAGAAATAGTTAGTTTCTGTGCATACATTTGATATTCTTTTATTCAATTGAATAATAAATTTTGCCATTTTGTCTAATAAATTATAAATCTCTATGTTGTTCTCCATATTTTACTTATAATAAAATATCACTTTACTTATTCTTACATAGTAAAATATATATTCACTTTCTGAGCAAATGTTTTTTCATTTTTTAAAACTTTTTAAATTTCAATAATATTGCATTAACTATTACTCAGTTTGTCTTTTATACAATTATTTTTCATTAGTGCTCTATGATCATAGATATTAAATAGAGTGCCACAAATACAAATTGCTTCAAACTAAAGTGATGTGAACTGTTGTTAAAAAATATGGTACTTGAGTATTAAATCTGCAATGTAGGGGATATAGGAGGCCTTTTCACACCCACATTAAATGTGTAATGACATGATGATGTTAAATTGAAAGAAAATAATATGAATGAAAATGAGTTTTTTTATCAACACAATTTTTTTTTCAATGCAATTTTTTTTGTACTACTTCAACATTTTCAGTTATTTGTTATATTTTCATTGTAAAATCATGTTTTTTTAAAAATCAACAATATTTTTTTTCCAATGCAATCTTTTTTTTGTAATAGTTTAACATTTTTAGTTATTTGTCATGCTTTTCATTCATCCTTTAAAATTTCAGCAATTTTCTGATGTTTTTCTTTGTCTCACACATCAACATAAAATATATGATTAAATGATTATTACTTATCAGAAAATAATAAAATTTGACTTTATTTGATAAATATTTTTGTTTACTACTGAAATAAATTTTAAATGTTCACATTTTGTTTTTATAAATATTAAAAAAATGAAATTGTAATCAAAACAAAAAGATTACATGTCATTTCAGAAATATTATTTTTAATTTTTCAAAATCAACAAAATTTTCCTTATTTTTGATTATTTTTAGAAATGTAAACAAATATTTATTTATTTGGCTCATATCTAATGAATTATGCTTTAAAACTTTGAAATTTGTAAATGTTTATTGCAAAATTGTGATATTTTCATACTCATAAGTATAAGTAGATTGCTTACGTAGAAGCTAAGCTTGTAAATTGCTTCAGGCCATATTCACTTTAGCTGCTAGTATAACATTATATTTTTTGAAAATAAAGTATTTTTAGTCAAAATAAGTTATTAATAATTTATATTTTTTGATATCTAATAAATATAGTCTAAGTTATTATAAAAAATATATAAAGCCATAATAAATTCACAAATAAACATATTTTTGGTCATTTGTCTTCAGCCTATAGATGAAAATATCAGGGCAGGACTGATGTCTCATGTCAGCCAGTCTTTTTTGAATTTCCCAACATCTATCATAATTTTTTTTAACTAAATTTTTATATAATAAAATATACAGAAAAATATGCATTTTGACATAATTTTTATGGAAAAATTCACCAGGGGTGAACTGCTAAAAGGACAAACTTACTCATGAGAAAAATAGGGAGGGTTAATATTCAAGGTTACAACACTAAAACCAGCATTCACAAGGAGATGTGATTGTTTGGTGGATTATGTAGGAAAACAGACAAATGTTTTATATAAAAATTTAATAAAAGTGTATTAATATGTATTTTTTTGTAATTTTGTTTAATTTCTTTATTTAAAAAATGATATTTATTAGAGTTTTATGAAAATCACAGCATACTTTGAAATCATGCCATTTCAATTTTGGAGTGAAAATTTTTATTGCAGGTCTACATTTTCTGTGGTAATAGTATTATGAAAACTTTATTTTTAAGGCATAAATTCCTGTTGTATATTACATAGTAAATGTCATAGGAATATAGTTAATGTATTTTTATCCAAATACTTAAAAATCAAAATCATTTACTATTTGTTTAGTGGTTTTTTAAACTAACTATTTTTTGATTAATGGTGTCATTATTGTAATTTAGCATTTTATTTTTTATTTTAAATGTCATCCTTAAAAGTTGTTAGTTTTTTAAAGTCACATTTTTTTTCAAGCCACATTTTTTTTGTTAATCTTGATAGTTGTACATATTCGTGAATGTCACATTTTCTTTTTGGAAAGTTGTTAATGTTGAAATTTTATTTTAAATGTCGTTCTTAAAAATTGTTTGTTAATGTTGAAAGTTGTACATATTTGTAAAAGTCATATTTATTGCATTTATTTTAAATGTCATTCTTAAAAGTTTTTTTTTAATGTTGTTTTATTATTTTTTTACTTTTACTTATTTTTAGTCCTGCAGCATGGAGCATGTATTAGACCTATTAGGCATGTTGACATTTATATCAACCTTGTGATAACTTTGTAATTCTTGCCAAAATAGCATGTATAAGATCCGTGTAAACATTCTTTTTTTTTGCTGAAGAAAGTCATGTACAAGATCCATGTAGACATTATTTTGGTCAGATCACAAGATTACAAAATTATAAGCAGATTGATACAAATGTGAACAGGTGCAGTAGATCTAATACATGATCTCTATTGCAGCTTTAATACTCAAGTACCAAAAATATTAAATAAACCCATCAAATTATTGCTTATTTATATTGCAAAAAAAAAAAAAAAAAAAAACAGATTTAAAAATGCTAAAAAAGTGAAAAAATAGTTAAAAGAAAAATATTTTCTTCATAAAAAGAGAAACTTGAATTGTTCTAAAAAGAGAAAAGGGAATTAAAAGTTTGTGAGATTAATAAGTTTGTGGATTAATAAGACTAAAAGTATTGAAATATGAAAGAACTTAGTAAAAAATAATTCAATGGTTCATTGTTCTGGAGTTTATATAAAATTCAAATATCAGAAGAAATATAATTTCAGCCTTGATATATGGGGCCTTGAGCACCAGAATCCACACTAAACCACAAATGTAATTTTGCAGGAAAAAGCAATTGAAATTTTTTTATTTGGATTTACATATATTATAAATAAATATTTAATAATATATATCAAAAATATTTGAGGAATAAAAAAGAAACTGGAAAAAAGTATCTGGATTAATTTCTAAAGTTTTTAGCAGAAAAATAATGACATATTGATAAATACTAGTTTAAGAAGAATTAATTAATGTAAATTGGGATGTGTTTTGGAATATAATAATTTTCATTCAAATAGCAATTAAAATTTAGTCAGTTAATATTAATGTAAAATGCATGAATATTATTAAGATTAAATCTTAAATGGAATTATTTATATTTTGAACACTAATTATTCAGTATAAATACATAAAAAAAGATATAAGCATTTATTTTATAAGTTTATGAAATAAATTCACTTTATATTCACATTCTTTATATTTTCTTCTGAACTCTCTGTTGTTCAGAAAAGTTTTTCAAATATTATCCCAAAAGTTTTAATATATATTTGTTTAAGTGAGGAGGTCAAAAAATATTATGAGTCATATCAGTAATTTTCAAGTAAGAATGGCATCCTAACACCACTAACAGATACAATCTGTTAGAGATTATCATAAAAAAGTATGACAATGTTAGAAGTTTTAAAAACTTTAATCAAAGCTTCTTGTGAGGAGTCAATAAATTTGTTAAAGTTTTCAACAATAGCAGACATACACTATAATCTTTATATATATTTATTAATTCTGTTAACCCCTTCTAAAAATGATCATGTCAGGATGTTCATCTCTTCAAGTCACTCAAAAACAGTCAATTTTTGAACTATGGTAGTGTTTTTATACTTATTTTAAAGCTTAAAACATATCTTAAAATGTTGATCTCTCTAAAATTATTTTACAAGTAAAAAATAAATAATATTGATGTAAGAAGCTACAACAAAGGGGGAAGGCAGGCTTTCCTAGATGCTGATTGGCTGGTTCACATTTCAGATAATAGAAGAGTGTCTTTCAATAGTTTTCATGACTCCAACTTCTGTTTTAACTTTGAAAATGAAAATAAATGTCTTAGAATGTTTTTTTTTAATTATTTTCATAAATATTATAAATTATTTTCATAAAATATGCTGAAAATATAGTTATTTTAAAAAAATAATAAGATTTTAGTTAAAGATTGTATACTTTTACGTGAACATAAATTGAAAAAGAAGCCAGTGCTAACAACAATTTTGACACCTGTCAACAATTTTCATGGCCCCAAGCTCTTTATTTCATTTTCAAACAGAAATGAATAATTTAGAGTATTTTCCTGGTATTTATTTACATATTATAATGTATTTTGGTAAAATATACTGAAAAGATAATTATTTTAGAAAAATAGAAAGATTTTAGTAAAAAATTCTTTACGTTTACACTAACATAAATTGAGAAAAAAAATCGATGACATCTGAAGCATTTTCTAATTTGTTATTAACTTTCTTTTTAGGTCTTCTGCTATCAAATATTTTTATAATTATAAATAAAAATTTATTTTTTAAAAAAAGTTTTTTTCACTTTCATAATCTGACAAATTATTAATATACTTTTTACAAATGAAACTAAAACAAATATAATATTAAAAGATGAATATATTTTTATGGCTGAGTTTGTTAATTGACCAATCAAAAGTCGTAAAACTTTAATTCACTTGGTCAATGAAGATTAAAAAAAATTTTTTTTAACGAAAAGGTTAAGAGACAATATATCTGAGAAGAAAAAGTTTCTTAGATTTATATACACCTGTTGATTTTTTTTAAATATAAAATTGATTGTAAAAATAAAAAGTAAAATATTTTGATATTGTAAGCATGATAAATTAGGCATATATTTTGAATGTTTAATTACCTGCTAGAATTTAGTTTTAAAAAATGAAACATTTAATGATAATATCTCCTTTTTAAAAACATGAGAATTTATTAAAATGAGTGAAATTTCTTTTTTAAATTAAACATATGTCCATGTGCATATATATATATACATATGTCCATGATGCATATATATATATATATATATATATATATATATATCTGCATCTTAATGAAATGCTTAATTTATATTATGATGTAGTTTCATATTTGAGATGCTAGAATACATTAATTTAAAAAGTGGCCAGCAATGATAAATTACTAATGATAATAATTGAATTTTATCACTTGGACATACTACACAAATGCTAGTTATCTCAATCTAAATACACACAGATTTTGTGACTAGTATTTTTATGTAATCAGGGGTTCAGAATTTAAATACCATTAAGAATCAACTCGTCTAACTAATGTAAATCTGAATTCAGATTAAAATGGTATATATATATATATTGTAACCATATATTTTAGTATAAAATATATTAATAGATGTAACTGGTATAAAAATTTTTATTTCTTCTTTTGGTGATTTGATTGGCTTGATTTGCACTTGAACAGATTACTCTCTTATATTCCAAAATAATTTATTAGAGAGAATGGGTAATATTTTGCCTACTTGTTGTCTATATTAGTTTAATAAATTTAAATTGCTCCTTTCCATCTACTAATTCATATCAGAATGTTTAACTTTTTCAAAATTTTGACAACACATTAAATTTGGTAAAATATTATTAAAAATAATATTTGTTTTTATTTGTTTAAAATGGTCTTAAAAATTATTTTCCATTAAAACAAAAAACCATTTGTTCAATTAAATTATTATTAAAAATAAATACAATAATTGCGTAGGCGTTTCAATGTAAAAAAAAGAAAAGAGCGCAAATTTAAAAGAAGATCGTCTCTTAGTTGGCTTTTGGAGGGAGAAAGAAAAGAAAATGGTAAAAGACAAATGGTGTAAATTTGATAAGCTTATTTTAAAATAGTTAACAAGTAATCGGATTACCACAAAATTTTCTATAAACGTAAAAATAAGATAGTGGTATTTAATTAAAAGATGAATTGCTAAATTTAAAAGTCTGTTCGAGTCGGCTGGCCAAGTGGATCAAATCACAGGTAATAATTTCCAATATTACATTTGAAAAATGTCGGAGCTTCCCAGTTTAAAAGAATTAATTGCAAGATTTTGGTATGTTTTAAAATATTTATTATTCTACAATTTGGAAAAATTAAATAAGTGTTTTAATTACAGAAGTTTTATAAATATGAAAATTTGCTTTTTAAAAAAGAAGTTTAAATGAAAGGAAAATGTTAAAGTTATCAATATAGTTTAATATTTCCGTTTCTAATTCTAATAAAAATATAGTATTGATTGATATTTAACTTTACAATGCCAGTAATATATTTGCTAGTTAATTTGTTTACCATTTGGATAATAAACAGTCTTCAAATAATTGATCAAAGCTATTTTATAATTTTGTCATCGGTTTGAAATGATTAAATTAATTGCTATAATTAGTATTCCTAGATTTAAGCATGGATAAATAAATATTAACCTGGATGTGATAAACTTGGAACGGTTTTAATAGAGAGATGTAGAAATTAATAACTTATGAAAAACATTTTCATTTAAATTCTGCGTGTCATGTTTTGAAATAGTTTCGTGTTTATGGAGCCACGTAAAATCATTTATCTAATAGTGCTTATAATAACTAATACAAATGGATAAAATTACATGTATGGAATTCAACGATAATTGTAGCTATTACTTCGTATATTTATTGTTCGACACATCGTACATGGATTTCACGGATCATATTCGTAGTTATAGAATGCTATACCATTTAATTTGTGATACACACACCTGCTAGAATTCATGTATTGAACTATAATATGCTATATATTTTATTTATATCACACACACACCTGTTATATTTTATGTATTGGATGAATAACGCATTACTTTAATTTTATCATTATATGAACTTGCATGTGAAGTTCATAAGGTATATTTTATTAAGTTTAAATTAATAGGGGTTGAATAAAATATTTATTCAAGAGAATAGCGCTTGCGAAAAAGCTTGAAAAGTACTAAATGAATTTATGAGACGTATCAAATTTTATGGGGCATTTTGTGAGTATTTCCAGATTTATATTCCTATACCAATATTACTTATATTATATTACATATGTTTTATTTTAAGCAAGATAAGTTAGTACATTAGTTGTCCTGATTAGTGTAACATTTTATTATGCAAGAACCCACATTTGCTAAAGTGTTAGTATTTTTCTGAATAGTCAGAATAACTGAGGAGGATGATTTTGCACTTTAATGTGAAGTAAATAGTAATGTTGTTTTATAATGTTAAAGGGCATTAATCTGTGCTGGTGGTTAATCCACAGATTACTTAATTGCCATTTTTTTTTGTATTTTACACTCATTCCTGCGCTGGTGGTTAATCCGCGGAACTGTGTAATTATACTTATTACTTTATGATGGTGTATAAATCCACAAAGCGTTTAGTGTTATTTAATTCCTATGTGTAGATGAATGCATCCACAGGAATATGGTTTTACTTCATAGATATAAGTTGGGCAAAGTATTTTAGTTATTCTGCTAAATCATCTTCTTCCATTGGTAAGTATAATTTATAAGTTAGATCATTAAATTGTAGCAGGACATTCTATTCAAGTTACCTCATAATAATTAACTGTTGGTTGATTATTATTTACCTGAATGTAAGTGTAAATTTTCACTTTATTTAATGATTGCATTATAGCTAAATCCTACAGATATAATATTATTTATTATATGATTATAAGTTTACGGTATAGATTTGTTGAATCTGGAAGTGACATTAAATATTTCATGAGTTGATGCTGAATTTAGTATAATTTTCTCAATACATTCATTATATCAAACTGAAATATAAGGTATGATTAGGTTTTTAAAAAAACCATGCCTATGATATGTTATTGAAGAAAGTAGATGGAATTATAATTTATTTATTTTATTTGTTTATTTATGTCTTTAATTATAACATTGGAATTAATTACTTATTATTCATAAATTTGTAAATAAACGTTGATTTATAATTAACTTACTGTGCCGTTGCTATGTGTCATTCATAAAATCAGAAATCATAAATCTTGGATAGAGCATACATTGAAATACATACTATCATCAACATGATATAAGAGTTTAATGATATTTTGAGAAAACATTTGGATGCTTTTCGTCTTTCGTAGTCTATGATGTGTAAGGTACAATAAAATCCCACTTACCTTTTCCATCATTTTAGCTTTGCGTAGTTGATTCTAGTATACAATATAAATTGATTATTAAACCTGTAAACATATTTACCAGATAATGACATGATTGAATATATTTACTTAACGTTTTTAAATTGTCATTTGTCAGTATAATAAGAGTCTCAGTGATATAGTAAACTATAAAAAAAAGAACCCAAGTATTTATGTTTATTTATTGCAAAGCTTTACCTGGACTAGCATTTGTATTAAAAATCATATAGATGGTTTAAAATTTCATAATCTTATGTAATTCCACAAATTATGCCATCTTGTACATGGTCAGCCATCGGGTCCCATACAATAAAAATCACAAATTAAGGTTTGAAAGATAATAACCTTGCACTTATAATTTCTTTAATGTATTTTTATCATACTACTATGATAGTTCTTTGCGGTACACCCTGGCTGCGATCAAATAAAATCATAAAAAGTTTATGTTATATCATTGGTTTGGTCTGTGGTAAGTTGCTCCAGATGTTGGTTGTGGTCTCTAGCGCACTTATGTTGTGGTTACAAATTTTAGCGCACGTACGTGTTCAGCACAATAGGTCGCATAGTATACAATTGGGTATTATGTAGCTGGGGGCAACAATTATGAAGGTTGTGATCATGCAATTTATTGGTTACAATTTTTGGTGCCGCAACGTGGACGGCCCGATAGGTAGTTGGGACCGACATGTATGGTTACAGTTTTTGCTGCAAGTACTGCAACACAACGTGTTCGGCCTGATATGTTGAGGTTATACAGTCATTATAAGTGTGCGATTACAGTTTTTAGCACTTTATAAACATGCGACTTGATTAATTGATTGTTGCAGAGTACAATATGGTAATGTGTGAACTAAATTAATTAATGATTGTTGATTACAATTTTAATTCCCCATATTACAAGAATATTATCATGTGACAAATGATCTATCATGGTGATAAAATATTGTATGTTTTATTGCTATATATTTCTCCAAATTACTTATATAGATTTCTGATGACAATAGCAATCGTATTCCAAAATATACCAATATTTATGATTGAATTGGAAGAAGTTGGAATTATCAAGGGTTTATAAAGTAGTTGTTATAATACTGCAAATATTTAAAGTGGGGGTTCAGATTATTTTAGTGTGAATGTGATATATACCATCTGGGATAGATTATTGGTGGTGAAGATTTAGTGGTTGGTCGGCTTGAACAAGATTTTAATTGATTATTGTTATTAAAACACATATTTTAGGAAAGTAAAAGTTTGGTTTCACAAAATATTGAAATAGTTGTTATAAAATATTCAAAATGAGTGATTCTGAAGAAATCAATTACCCTGAGAGAACCCAAGAAGTTCCTGATCTTGATTTCCAACAACGGTTTATGTTGATGCTTCAACGCATAGAGATTGGAATGAATGAACAGTCTCTAAAATTGAATGAACAATCTCTTTCCCAAAAAGAGATGACTGAAAAATTGAATGAACAGTCTCTTTCTCAAAAAGAGATGACTGAAAAATTGAATGAACAGTCTCTAAAATTGAATGAACAGTCTTTTTCTCAAAAAGAGATGACTGAAAAATTGAATGAACAGTCTCTAAAATTGACTGAACAGTCTCTTTCTCAAAAAGAGATGTTAGAGTCTCACAAAGAGATGACTGAAAAATTGAATGAACAGTCTGAAAAATTAGATAGTTTTGAGAATAAAATGGTTGAAGTTCAGGAATTTGTGAAAGAAAAAATAGAAGCTGCTAGGGTAAAAACGGTGGAGGAATTTAATCAAAAATTTCAATCATTAGAAAATAGTTGTAGAGCATCCAAAGGGGAGTCCGATATTAAATTAAAAGAAATTAAAGTTAATTTCTTAGATTATAAAAAGCACTTGGAAATTTAGATAGAAGAAATTGGAAATAAGTTTATAACCCATGAGGAGAATGTGGACACTAAACTGAAGGTGCTTGATGTGGCAATGGGAGACTCAAGGAGTCAGTTGGCACAAATAGTTAGTGAAATGAACTATAAAGTTCAAGAAGTAGAGTCTCAATCTGCTAAATCTATTGATAAAATTAAAACTGAAGTGGAAATTAAACTTCAGAATATGAATGAGAGTCATTCAACTTTTGAACAAGGCATATTTAAATCCATGAGTGAATCTGTAACAGAGACCAGAGCAGAATTGGGGAGCATTAAAAAGATTTTGGAGGAAACTATCAATAGATCTAAAGTAGAAAATAAAGAATTGAAAAAGACTAATGCTAAATTTAGTGGAGATTTAGAAATGATGCATAAAGAGTTGAAGAAAGTGAGGGATAAATGTCAAGAGTGGCCAAATGAGTCAAATGAGTTTAAAGAAGGACAGAAACTAGAAGCAAAGATTGAAAATCTTCAGCTAAAATATTGGAAATTCAAAAGGCTCAAGAGAGAAATGATAATTTCATTGGTCAAAACACCAAGTATTATGTAGATGGGACAGAGACCTCTGTTAAAGAAGTAGTTGTATCAGATGGTAATTTTACTGGTCTCCAAACAACTCCCATTTTCCAAAAACCATTAGAAATTGAATCTGTGGCCAATGATATCAAGAACACAGATATGTCTATGGGTGGATCTACAGCTCTTAAATTTCTAAAGATTAAGCCATTTAAAGGGGAGTATTTGGAAAACCCTCTAGAATTTCTTCAAAATCTGGAGGAATTGTTTACTTTATGTGCATTTTCAGAAAGAGAAAAACTGGCTATCTCCAGCAACCATCTTTATGCTGCTGCAAAAGATTGGTGGCAGTCTTTGTTTGATTGTCCTCAAACATATGGAGATTTTAAACATTTAATAATGTCAAGTTTCTGGAGTGAAGATCATCAGGATAACATACGTTATCAAATCACTCGAGAAAAGTACAATGCTAATAAAGGTAGCTATACTCAATTTTTTCGTGGACAGGCAGTCAAACTTAAAACTTTAACTGCTTTTCCATTATCTGAGCATCATATAGTCAGGATCTTAAGACATAACTTACCTCGACAAATTGAACAAGTTTTGATTGCTGCAGATAAGTATACAATTGATGAGTTGTCAGAGATCTTAGATGCACTAGAGACAAGTGAATGTGACCTGGAAAACAAATATAGAGGTGGAAAGGATGCTAGAGCTTCTCATAACTGTTCCATTGCTAATGTTAATGTTGCTCCCATAAGAAGTCCTTATCGTGATAAAAGATACCAGAGTAGGAGTCATAGTTATAAACGACCAAAATTTTATCATAGAGATAATGGTCAACCTAGTCTAATTAATAAGATCCAAGACAGAGATCAACCTTCTATTAGTGGAATTAAACCACCTCACACAAAGGATATTAAGACAAATGTTAAAAGTAATACATTAAACTAGAAGGGGCCTCATGGAAAAGTTCCTAATGTTAGCAACTTAAAGAAAAATGAATTTAGAAAATTTTTAAGCTTATATAATGGACCTTTCATGATTAAAAGCCAGGTGGGAGAGAATGCATTTATGCTCTCAACCCTTGAAGGGATCCGAGGCACCTACAATGCACGTAGTTTGAAACCTGTACCTTCAATAAATTAGGGGGATGTATACCGTGTAAATGATATACCATATTTAGATTGAGGATAAATTATAGATAGGATAATAAAAATAGTGACTTATGGTGTACCTTAGTAGAGTTTGATGAACTGGAATTCTAAAGAAAGATAATTTTTTTCCATAGGGGGGTGTAAACTGTAACCATATATTTTAGTATAAAATATATTAATAGATGTAACTGGTATAAAAATTTCTCTTTCTTCTTTTGGTGATTTGATTGGCTTGATTTGCACTTGAACAGATTACTCTCTTATATTCCAAAATAATTTATTAGAGAGAATGGGTAATATTTTGCCTACTTGTTGTCTATATTAGTTTAATAAATTTAAATTGCTTCTTTCCATCTACTAATTCATATCAGAATGTTTAACTTTTTCAAAATTTTGACAACACATTAAATTTGGTAAAATATTATTAAAAATAATATTTGTTTTTATTTGTTTAAAATGGTCTTAAAAATTATTTTCCATTAAAACAAAAAACCATTTGTTCAATTAAATTATTATTAAAAATAAATACAATAATTGCGTAGGTGTTTCAATGTAAAAAAAAGAAAAGAGTGTGAATTTAAAAGAAGATCGTCTGTTAGTTGGCTTTTGGAGGGAGAAAGAAAAGAAAATGGTAAAAGACAAATGATGTAAATTTGATAAGCTTATTTTAAAATAGTTAACAAGTAATCGGATTACCACAAAATTTTCTATAAACGTAAAAATAAGATAGTGGTATTTAATTAAAAGATGAATTGCTAAATTTAAAAGTCTGTTCAAGTCGGCTGGCCAAGTGGATCAAATCACCGGTAATAATTTCCAATATTACATTTGAAAAATGTCGGAGCTTCCCAGTTTAAAAGAATTAATTGCAAGATTTTGGTATGTTTTAAAATATTTATTATTCTACAATTTGGAAAAATTAAATAAGTGTTTTAATTACAGAAGTTTTATAAATATGAAAATTTGCTTTTTAAAAAAGAAGAAGTTTAAATTAAAGGAAAATGTTAAAGTTATCAATATAGTTTAATATTTCCGTTTCTAATTCTAATAAAAATATAGTATTGATTGATATTTAACTTTACAATGCCAGTAATATATTTGCTAGTTAATTTGTTTACCATTTGGATAATAAACAGTCTTCAAATAATTGATCAAAGCTATTTTATAATTTTGTCGTCGGTTTGAAATGATTAAATTAATTGCTATAATTAGTATTCCTAGATTTAAGCGTGGATAAATAAATATTAACCTGGATGTGATAAACTTGGAACGGTTTTAATAGAGAGATGTAGAAATTAATAACTTATGAAAAACATTTTCATTTAAATTCTGCGTGTCATGTTTTGAAATAGTTTCGTGTTTATGGAGCCACGTAAAATCATTTATCTAATAGTGCTTATAATAACTAATACAAATGGATAAAATTACATGTATGGAATTCAACGATAATTGTAGCTATTACTTCGTATATTTATTGTTCGACACATCGTACATGGATTTCACGGATCATATTCGTAGTTATAGAATGCTATACCATTTAATTTGTGATACACACATCTGCTAGAATTCATGTATTGAACTATAATATGCTATATATTTTATTTATATCACACACACACCTGTTATATTTTATGTATTGGATGAATAACGCATTACTTTAATTTTATCGTTTTATGAACTTGCATGTGAAGTTCATAAGGTATATTTTATTAAGTTTAAATTAATAGGGGTTGAATAAAATATTTATTCAAGAGAATAGCGCTTGCGAAAAAGCTTGAAAAGTACTAAATGAATTTATGAGACGTATCAAATTTTATGGGGCATTTTGTGAGTATTTCCAGATTTATATTCCTATACCAATATTACTTATATTATATTACATATGTTTTATTTTAAGCAAGATAAGTTAGTACATTAATTGTCCTGATTAGTGTAACATTTTATTATGCAAGAACCCACATTTGCTAAAGTGTTAGTTTTTTCTGAATAGTCAGAATAACTGAGGAGGATGATTTTGCACTTTAATGTGAAGTAAACAGTAATGTTGTTTTATAATGTTAAAGGGCATTAATCTGTGCTGGTGGTTAATCCGCAGATTACTTAATTGCCATTTTTTTTTGTATTTTACACTCATTCCTGCGCTGGTGGTTAATCCGCGGAACTGTGTAATTATACTTATTACTTTATGATGGTGTATAAATCCACAAAGCGTTTAGTGTTATTTAATTCCTATGTGTAGATGAATGCATCCACAGGAATATGGTTTTACTTCATAGATATAAGTTGGGCAAAGTATTTTAGTTATTCTGCTAAATCATCTTCTTCCATTGGTAAGTATAATTTATAAGTTAGATCATTAAATTGTAGCAGGACATTCTATTCAAGTTACCTCATAATAATTAACTGTTGGTTGATTATTATTTACCTGAATGTAAGTGTAAATTTTCACTTTATTTAATGATTGCATTATAGCTAAATCCTACAGATATAATATTATTTATTATATGATTATAAGTTTACGGTATAGATTTGTTGAATCTGGAAGTGACATTAAATATTTCATGAGTTGATGCTGAATTTAGTATAATTTTCTCAATACATTCATTATATCAAACTGAAATATAAGGTATGATTAGGTTTTTAAAAAAACCATGCCTATGATATGTTATTGAAGAAAGTAGTATTGGACAGACTACTATTTTATTTGTTTATTTATGTCTTTAATTATAACATTGGAATTAATTACTTATTATTCATAAATTTGTAAATAAACGTTGATTTATAATTAAACTTACTGTGCCGTTGCTATGTGTCATTCATAAAATCAGAAATCATAAATCTTGGATAGAGCATACATTGAAATACATACTATCGTCAACATGATATAAGAGTTTAATGATATTTTGAGAAAACATTTGGATGCTTTTCGTCTTTGGTAGTCTATGATGTGTAAGGTACAATAAAATCCCATTTACCTTTTCCATCATTTTAGCTTTGCGTAGTTGATTCTAGTATACAATATAAATTGATAAACATATTTACCAGATAATGACATGATTGAATATATTTACTTAACGTTTTTAAATTGTCATTTGTCAGTATAATAAGAGTCTCAGTGATATAGTAAACTATAAAAAAAAGAACCCAAGTATTTATGTTTATTTATTGCAAAGCTTTACCTGGACTAGCATTTGTATTAAAAATCATATAGATGGTTTAAAATTTCATAATCTTATGTAATTCCACAAATTAAGCCATCTTGTACATGGTCGGCCATCGGGTCTCATACAATAAAAATCGCAAATTAAGGTTTGAAAGATAATAACCTTGCACTTATAATTTCTTTAATGTATTTTTATCATACTACTATGATAGTTCTTCGTGGTACACCCTGGCTGCGATCAAATAAAATCATAAAAAGTTTATGTTATATCATTGGTTTGGTCTGTGGTAAGTTGCTCCAGATGTTGGTTGTGGTCTCTAGCGCACTTATGTTGTGGTTACAATTTTTAGCGCACGTACGTGTTCGGCACGATAGGTAGCATAGTATACAATTGGGTATTATGTAGCTGGGGGCAACAATTATGAAGGTTGTGATCATGCAATTTATTGGTTACAATATATATATATCACATTATAGAAGATTCTCATTCAATCACATTACAAGAATTATTTGTAAGCCTACTCATAATAAATCATTATAAAATAAACTTGAAAATATAATTTTAACTTCATTTACTAAAGCCAATCTATTTAGTCTGATAAAAGAAGATATCATCTTTTACTTGATCTCCAACGATGTATATATTGTAAATAAATCAACACTGATATCCGAAAAAGCTGAAACTTATTATTAACAGCGATCTTAGTTCGCAAATTAATCAAGTCAGCTTAACCGGTGATTAATTATTTTAAATTAAATATTACTAATTTCAACAGTAAGTTACTTATGTACTGTTGAAACTAGTGGTAATATATACATATATATGTGGGTGTGTCTGTGTTTGTACTGTACATATATAATATATTGATATTCTGCCATTATTAATAATATGAAATTACTATAACAAAGAATAAAAATATATTAAATAAACTGATGAACAAACATCGAAAGTACATTTGGTTTACTTTAATATATTTTTATTCTCTAATATATATATATAAGTATTATATTAAAATAACAAATTAGTCAATTTATCAATAGGTGTTTGTAAACATAATATTTATAAAGAATTACCATTGAGGAATATATTCATTAGAAGTTTTAAAATTAAATGAATACTTATTTGGACATTCTATAACAAAATACAAATTATTTATGTTTTATTAAAAAAATAAAGCAAATTTTTTTAATTTTAATATATAAAAAATGAATATGATTTTATAAAACAAAAACCAGCAGTATACTTGGGAAATCATATGACATATGAGCACCATGCAATGGTACAAAAACAACAGTCCCACTCAATTGATGAAGTTGAGACTATTTGTTTATTTTCCTCATTATGAAAATCTTTAGCTCCTGAATTCACTATTATTCAACTATATTCAAATATTGTTGGAATTGATATTATATTTAAAAACTTTTATTAATTTTTTTGCCAACCAAAAAATTAAGCATAATAATGTTAAAATATCAAATTTATTTTTCCCAATATTTCAACCAATTTTATGACCTTTTTCAAGAGATTAAACAATATAAAAAAAGACAAAAAGAAATAAAACAGAACTTAGATATTATATATTATCTTACAAAAGGAAAATTTATTCACAATCCATAAGAATCATTTACAAAAAAAGGACCATTACATATCAATCTCAATGGAGACCAGTTAACAAAATCAGAAGTTACACTTGTACACATAGAATAACTAATTAATTTTTTAACAATTACATTAAGACATTAATTGTCACCAGAAATTGAAGACATATAACTTTTCATTCCAGAAAATCATAGTTGTGGCCCATTTACATTAATATGATCATGTATATTACATATATGATGTTGTTAGTCAATTTGAACACATATAAGTTTGCTTAATTTATGAACATGTAGATAATAATTAAAAACATATTTAGCCATTTAGTCTGTAAAGCTTAATCTTACCAAGTGAAGAGCACTTCCAATTTTTCTATGTATATTAATTTAACATTTAAATTTCCAGAGATTAGTTATTTTGAACCATATATTGAAAGCCATACACTTTACTTATAGATCATGAGGTTAGCCAATCCAAGATAGGGATAACATTCATAAAAATTACTGAAAAGCAGATTTTAATAGAATACCTAAGACTAAAAATTATATGAAATATATCATAGATTATTTACAGTAAACAAATTGGTTACCATTAGCATTATTAAAGCAGTCTTAATATATTTATTGGGTCATTGATTAAAGCTGATCCATTAATCAAGTGTAGATATTATATATTATCATTTATGTTTTAAATTAAAGGCAATGCTTATATTATACTTTAAAAAAAATTGAAAATATTAATATATCTTTAATGCATTTTTGATTCTGAGCACCATTTGCCCAACAATTGAAAATGCATTTAAGTTGTATGTAATATTTAACGTTTTTTCTAAAAATGTATTGTCTTTAAATTATTATATTTTAATACTGGAATTAACATAGTTATTCTTATTTAGGTACCTTCTTTCTACCTTCACCCTCTTTTTAAAAAGGTAAAAAAAATCGTATCCTGAATTTCTTGCTTGTGTTTTTGAAAGAAAATAAAAAAAAATAATAACATTATTTCATTTAATATCGTAGAAAAACAATTTATTTTTTAAAATTTAATACTATTCTTAAAAATCTAATTTTATTAAAAAAATCTTTTCCTGCATATATAAAGCAATTTATTTTTACCCGAGTCTCATTTTATGCGGATTTTTTTAATGTGATTTTGAAGTTATGTGATTCATGTTTCTTTTAATATCTTTGTATGCTGTTTTCTTTTATGCAATAAAAATCATTAGACCAGAAGTTGAGCTCTGATAATGCACTATTACTTTAAATATTATAAATTTTGAGCACTCACACATCATGTTTAAAGTAATAGCTCATTATTAGAGTTCGACTTCCATCTAATAATTTCAATATTTTCAGCACTTATAATAGTACTGTAATAAATTTTATGTAATAAAGAAGTTTATAATTCACTTAAAATCAGGATTTTCTCATTTTATTTATGCACATTATATTTTACAAGATTATACTGTAAGTCTGTTCAAACGTTATAGATGCCTATACTATGCATGTTGTTGCATTTTGAATCACATACTATTTTTTGCTTTTAAAAAATGAATACATAATCAATTAATCATGTAGTGTCTGCAAGTTTATTTTTAAAAGGTGAGTAATAATGGTGGGCACAATTAAATTTGACAATTAAAAATTAAAATCTGATTTTTAATTGTAATTAACAATCTGATTTTTAATTGTAATTAACAATTTAAAAATTACATAATGTGATGTGAAACAATGAAATTTGATTTTTAAATGGAATTGAAAATTAAAAAAGTAAAGGAAAAAATAAGAATTTAATGTTTAAGTCTAATTTTTAATTAAATTTTGCCCAACAGTGGTGAGTAGGTGTCTTTTTATTATCATAAGTCTAAGTTCTTATTTTTATTTTAAACTTTTAGTTTATCCTAATGGAGAGAAAAAAAACACCCAAGAAAATGTATTTTTTTGGAAACAAAAATTTCAATTTTAGATTGCTTAGTGAAATGGGAAGGATCAACAGTGATTGGAAAACATTTTAGTTTGGGTGAGTTCTTTATAAGAGCAATTTAAAAAAATGAATTTGGGGCTAGTTGTATTTCCTCTTATGACAAATCTGATGTCTTATCAGTTCACAAATGAACCGGTCTATTGTCAAATAGCAATAATAATTAAAATACTGTACATGTATGAAAAAATGTAAAATACTGTAAATTACAAACAAAAATATATTATTTTGAATAAAATTAAATACTGTAGTTAATAAAAAAAGTAAAAAAAAAGCTTGTCTTGTATCAATTTTTTTCAAATTTAAAATTTTTTATTAGTCATCTTTTATTTTCTTATTTTTTTATGCGATTAAAGATTTTTTATGTTGTTGCTTTGCTTTTATGTGATTTTTGAAAATTATAGTACCTATCCCCATTTTTTAAGGTAAGTTAAATCTACTTTTGTGTGATTTCTTTTGTGCACATTTTCTGAGGAATCTATCTACTGCATAAAATGAGACTCAGGTGTATATGTTAATAATACATAATATCTAAGCATCCGGTTTATTAAGCATACAATTCATACTAATGTTTTATATTATTTCAACCTTTGAAAAAGATCATAAAATGATTGAAACATTAAGAATAAGACATTTGATATTACGTTTTATTTTTGATTCAATAAAAAATTAATGAAGATTTTTAAAGAAAATCATGAATGGAGCTATATTTTAAATTATGTAAATCAAATTAATAAGAAAACATATAGTAATCAAGATTTTTTGACTCTAAATGTTTTAATTCTGTGCCAAACATTGAGGACAAGAAAAATAATTATATGATTAGTTGTTGTAAAAGTCTTATAAAGCACAACTATTCTGTTCAATTAATAAAAATATTTTTTCATTTTAGTTTAAAAAAATTATTGAATCATTACGTCTATTACTACATTAAGGTGCACATTGCCAGTGCAGATCAATACTTTCATTCAGTTGTTCTCATCATTTGATCCAACATATCAGAATACCAACAGTTCCATATATATATATATATATATATATATGATCAATAGATGGCATTTTACCAAAGCCACCGAACAAGTGTATATTTGTTTACATAAATGTCAAAAGAGTCAGAATTCACTATCTCTTTCATTTGCTCCACCTTCAGATCAGCTGATTTCCAGCTAATTTGCTATCATCAGTGAAGGATAGAGCTAGAAACTAGATCTAAACACTGACTCCAAGTGTTTATGCAACAAGTTCCTATCAGTTTGCAAGCATGAATTTTTCAGACACATAATGTCTTCAAACCCAGCCTAACAAGCCAGATAGCTACATGTGTCTGATATCAGTTCAGTTTCACCACATAGTCAAAGCCTCTGCAATATATATTATTGCAAAAACCTTTAAAGGTACATTTATGAAAAACAAAAACAAGTTATAATCACATAACTTGCTATCACTTGTATTTATGATCAATAGATAGCATTTTACCAAAACCACCAAACAAGCATATATTTGCTTACATAAATGTCAAAAGAGTCAGAATTCACTATGTCTTTCATTTGCTCCACTTTCAGATCAGCTGATTTCAAGCTAATTTGCTATCATCAGTGAAGTATAGGGCTAGAAACTAGATCTAAATACTGACTCCAAGTGTTTATGCAACAAGTTCCTATCAGTTTGCAAGCATGAATTTTTCAGACATGTAATGTCTTCTAACCCAGCC
Organism: Epiperipatus broadwayi; assembly: GCA_028023455.1. Taxonomy (NCBI): domain Eukaryota; kingdom Metazoa; phylum Onychophora; class Udeonychophora; order Euonychophora; family Peripatidae; genus Epiperipatus; species Epiperipatus broadwayi. Next base: position 814,660 of record JAQFVV010006336.1, read on the forward strand.
TAACAAGCCAGATAGCTACATGGGTCTGATATCAGTTCAGTTTCACCACATAGTCAAAGCCTCCGCAATATATATATATATATAAATGTACCTTTGAGGTCTTTCTTGCAATGATATAGATTGCAGAGGCTTCTACTATGTGGTGATGCTGAACTGAGATCAGACCCATGTAGCTATCTGGTTTGCTATGCTGAGTTTGAAGACATTACGTGTCTAAAAAATTCACGCTTGCAAGCTGAATAGAAATTGTTTCATAAACGCTCAGAGTTTGTATTCAGATCTAGTTTCTTTATTCCTGTCTTTCACTGACGATAGCAAATGGCTTGAAATCATGATCTGAAAGTGGAATTATAGTTAGAGATAGTGAATACTAACTACTCTGACGTTTATGTAAACAAAACATACGCTTGATTGGCAGTCTTGGTAGGACGCCATCTGTGGACATAAATACAAGCGTTAGCAAGTTTTTTAACTTGGATTTTTGTTTATCATATATATATATATAATCAACCATTATCAATCCACTGCAGGATGAAGGTCTCTCCAAGTTCAATCCATCTTCTCCGATTTTTAGCTTCTCTTTTCCACATCACCCCTGCACACTTTCTCATCTCATCCATCCATCTCACACGTGGTCTCTTTCTGGGTCTTTTAAAATCTTTTGGAATCCAGTTTAAGACTTCAATTGTCCATCTATTATCATGTCTTCTAGCAATATGTCCAGCCCAACTCCATTTCAATCTTTTAAATTTTTCAATGATGTCACTAACATCTGTTTGTTCTCTTAGCCATACATTGCATGTTTGATCTCTTCTTGTTACTCCCATCATGCATCTTTACTTTTTGAGTGGTCTGAAGTCTCTGTATTGCTCTTTTATTAAGTGTCCAAGTCTCAGATTCATAAGTAAGAACTGGCAAAACCCATTTGTTAAAAACCTTCATTTTCAAAAACATAGGCATATTTCCTTTTAGTATGAAGTTATTTCTAACAAAAGCACTCCAACCAAATTCAATTCTATGATTAATTTCATCCATTATGTTTTCATCTGTATTAATAATCTGACCAAGGTATTTGTAACTGTTAACTTCTCCTAATTCATCATAATCAATCTTTATTTTTATATTTTGAGCAAATTGATTAAACATCACTTTAGTTTTTTTAACATTTATCTTTAGTCCTACTTTTCTACTTTTATCTAATAACTCCTGCAACATTTCCTGCAGCTCTGAAACATTATTTTGAAAAATAACTACATTATCTGCAAAATCTAAATGACTTAAATAATCTCCATTTATTTTCACTCCTTTAGTTTTCCTTTTGAACCCACAAAATATTTCTTGCAGCACTGCTGTAAAAATTTTGAAAATATGAAGGCATCTTGTCTTACACCCTTCTCAGTGTTGACTTTCCCAGTATCATTATGTAATCTAATTGTTGATGTTGCATTTTTATAAATATTCAATAAAATATGACAATATCCTGAATCTATACCTTGATGATCCAATGCTTTAATCACTGAAGAAATGTTTATAGAATCAAATGCCTTTTCATAATCTACAAATCTAAAACATAATGGCAACTCATATTCATTTGTCCTTTCTATAACTTCTCTCAAAACTTGGATATGATCTACTGTACTAACACCACTTTTAAATCAAGCTTGTTCTTTTGGTTGATGGAAATCCAATGTTCTCCATAGACAAGTTGTTATTATCTTGATTAAAAAAATTGTATAAAACTGATAAAAGACTGATAGATCTGTAATTTCTCATATCTTGTTTATCATCTTTTTTAAATATTAATATTATTACTGAATTCTTCCAATCATCTGGTACCTCTTTATCATTTAGACATTTGTATATAACTTTGCTAAAAAAAATTTCCATTTCTTCACCTGCTTTTTTTAATATATCAATTATAATTCCATCATTACCTGGAACCTTTCCTTTCTTTATACATTTAATTGTATATCTCATTTCTTCATTTAAAATTCTGGGCAATTTGGAAGATGTAAGAGATATAGAAGTTACTTGTTTTTATTATTATATAATTCTTGATAAAAGTCTTCTACCCATTTTATGATGTCATCTTTCTTTTTAGTAATAATTCCATCTTTTGTTATATTTCCTACCAATACCAAAATGTTGTTTTACATTCTTGAAATTTTTATTTTCTTCTACGGCTTTTCTTGTTAGTTCAAAGTTATACTTTCTTATATTATTTTCAACTCTTTTCCATACCATTTTACAAAATTCGAGATATTCAATCCCTTTTAATGTATCATTTTTGTATATCTTTTTATTTCTTCTTTTCTTCATAAATTTTCTAGTCTAAGTAGAAATTTTATTGGCCAATTGGTGCTTTTTTCTACTAGCTATTTTTGTTGCAGTTTTTAAAAGTGTATCAGTTATTTTCATATTAATTTCATTCAAATCTGAATCATGATCAAAATCTACTAATACTTGAAATCGATTTGTAAGTTCTAATTTAAATTCATTATAATGTTTCTGAAGATTAGGAATATCAACTGTAAATATTGTTTTTCTTAATAATTTTTGGCTCTCTAGTTTTGCATTAAATGTATCTTACATCTTACTAATCTATAATCACTTCCTGTGTAGAATTTATTAAGAACATTACAATCTTGAAATATGTATTTTCTGTTAGTCAAAATATTATCCAATTTTGCTGTAATTTTATTTGGATGCTTTTATGTTCATTTTCTTTTAACATTTTTCTCAAAAAAAGAATTTATAATATAAAGTTTTTCTTTTTCTGCAAACTCAGCAAGTCTATGTCCTCTCTCATTTCTATTACCATAACCAAAATTACCTACAGCACTTTCATCTTTATTTGTTTACCAATTCTAGCATTAAAGTCTCCTATAACAATTTTAAAATGTTGTTTCCTCTAATCAAAAGCTTTTTGTACATCCATATAGAAATCTTCTACTACTTCATCACTATAAGAACTTGTGGGGAGCATAAACCTGAATTATCTGCATTTGGTATCTGCTATTAAGTTGTAAAACTAACCTTGCGACTCTGTCCAATATATCATCGATCTCCACAAAGTTGTTTTTCCACTTTTTATTTATCATGAATTCTACTCCACATGTATTTCCAATATTTGTGCCTTTATAATAGAGTACATGTCCACTTTTTAAATCAATTGTTTTTTTACATTTTCTTCTAACTTTACAAAGTCCAATAATGTCCCATTTAATATAAGACAATTCTTCTTCTAATTCTTGCAATCTTCCTTCACTTAAAAGTGATCTGCAGTTGTAAGTACCTAAATAAAAAGTTATCATCAAGTGGCAGCCTGGGTCTACAATCAGGGAATTCTTAGCACCCTCCACCTTCGCCACCAACTGCTGCCTTGATTGGTGACTTTACAGCCTCCTGGGAATAAGAGCCATGATTTATTTTTGTCTGTCATAATTGTATATATGTATTGAAAAAATATTTATCATTTACACAAACATTCATACTGCCTTATCAGGCAACTGAGAAAAAAGACCATGGTGTTTCTTGATTTTAAACTCAGAGGTAAAAAGCCAATAAACTTATCATGCTGGCTATTGCGTGTTGGTGAGCAGCCCATCTATGTTCGTATACTATATGAAAAATCACATAGTAATAACAGCTGCAACGACAAGAACGTATGGAGTGGACATTAGAAATTTGCCTTGCTCGGTTCCTTTAAGGCCTCCAAGAAAAATCAAAGGTCTCCTTTCATTTAATATAACTATTAAAGCAAACTAGTCCTAGAAAATGTAAAAAAAGAGTTAACATATAAGCTTAGTGTAGAAGATGAAACAGTTAAAACTAAATGGATCACAGCTTAACAATCTCTGATATTTGAACATCAAATGACTTTTAAAATAACAAACTATTCAAATGCTATTATTTAATACATAATATACTGATAATAATATAAATCAGATGTTGATTAATCTATATCAATATATATATATATGACAATGTCTTTATTTCTATTTCATCAAATTAAAATTTCACAAAAATGTACAATTCAACATATATAATATGACATCTATTTTTATTCACTTTTGAGAATATTTTTGCTTCTGATCAAATGTTTTGTCATATTAATACTATCATTTACAAGTCAATAAAGTAAACGTATCAGCTAGCCTTAACAAACGTTAAATCTTTTCTCTTTATACCTTTCTTAATCACATCTTTTGAGTCACTTCTTATTAGTTGAAAGGCTTACTATTCCTAATTCATAATTACCTTCTTTGAAGATTTGCCTTTCTCTTTTCTAATATTAACAAAGCAGAGAAAATAATTTGTTACACTCCTAAGAAAGCTTTCTTGAAATCCATTATTTTTTAAAACATTCGCTCTGAATCCTAATTAACCACGTGTGCAATTCTGAAGTCTGATGTTTTTCTTTCACTATTTTTTTTCTTAAACATTGCTATTACTTATATTTTGTCATAATTTTAAATGATTTGATTTTTTAATTATTAGAAATAATATTTAAAAACCCCATCTTTTTCTCATGTTAAAATTATATATATATTGTTACTAACAAAATGTACAACTCACACGAAATTCACCTCATGTACGTTCCAAATTCTGACATCACAGAACAACAATTTCTTCCTTTATAACCTACTAAGATCAACTAAACACATAAGATATTTGTACTATTCTAATTAAATTATTGATTGCAAATAATGACAAAATGATAAAATTTAATGAGACATTACAATTTGTTCACGTATATACATAAAGATAACACACGTTAGCATAAACTGACTGCATGGAAAATTTATAAACATGCTAATATGTTTAATGAATGATTGATTCAATAATTAAGCTCATTATAGTGATAATTAAGTTTATACTCAGATATTTTATATAGCATAATACAGTTAAATGCTTCTTCACATATATTAAGTAATTCTGAAAAGGTATAAACTTGCTGCATAGATTGTTTATCAGCAATTATTATTACAGTTTTAAGATTAATAAACCCACACTCTTAGGATATAATACATTTATAAACTATTTAAATAATGGACTACCATTAATACTTTCAGGCTGTAATGTAAGTAGGTAATTAAGTGCTATATAAGCAAATGTAAAAGGCAAAAGTGGAATTGCATTATTCATTGATAGATACATACAAGTGAGTTAGGAGTATGCTATATGAAAGGAATTTATGACTACCATTAATACTTTCAGGCTGTAATGTAAGTAGGTAATTAAGTGCTATATAAGCAAATGTAAAAGGCAATAGTGGAATTGCATTATTCATTGATAGATACATACAAGTGAGTTAGGAGTATGCTATATGAAAGGAATTTATGTCTACTGAGTATTAAGCATAGAGTGAGATATTTGTACTATTCTAATTAAATTATTGATTGCAAATAATGACAAAATGATAAAATTTAATGAGACATTACAATTTATTCACGTATATACATAAAGATAACACATGTTAGCATAAACTGACTGCATGGAAAATTTATAAACAAGCTAATATGTTTAATGAATGATTGATTCAATAATTAAGCTCATTATGGTGATAATTAAGTTTATACTCAGATATTTTATATAGTATAATACAGTTAAATGCTTCTTCACAGATATTAAGTAATTCTGAAAAGGTATAAACTTGCTGCATAGATTGTTCATCAGCAATTATTATTACAGTTTTAAGATTAATAAACCCATACTCTGAGGATATAATACATTTATAAACTATTTAAATAATGGACTACCATTAATACTTTCAGGCTGTAATGTAAGTAGGTAATTATGTGCTATATAAGCAAATGATAAAGGCAAAAGTGGAATTGCATTATTCATTGATAGATGCATACAAGTGAGTTAAGAATATGCTATATGAAAGGAATTTATGTCTACTGAGTATTAAGCATAGAGTGACCAGCAGTTTCACAAATGGTATCATCCAGAACATGTACAAAGACAGAGCAGATAATATATGGTAGGAATTTCTATCTCCCACATATTATTGCACTAGTAAAATAATGAATAATAAATTACATACAAATTAATTTCTTATGCAAACTCCCAATTATCCTTCATCAAAACTGGAGAATAGTTTGCTTAAAACTGTCATTTGTTAAAAAAACGATTAACCTTTTTATTTATTATGAAATTTTATCAGGTTGGAAATCAAGAAATTGAATTTGCATTTTTTGTCCTCTACTGAGATATTTTGTGAACCCTTTTTTACAGCTTTAAAATTTATTATATTTTTTTCTAATATTTTAATTTCAAAAAATTCAAAAGATGTCAGAATAATCAAATAAGTGGGTCTTCAAAGTACCTCATTACACCTATTATATATTTGGTGATCTCAAACTTTGCAGGATTATGTTGAGAAAATACTATGATGGTCTAAAAATAGTAATGGGGTAATAATTATTGGAAATGAAATGTATATATTATTACATGTTTATTTTTTTAGAAATGTTTTATTTTTAAATATAAAAGAATATATTCTTCTGAATATTGTTGCCATAGAGATTATGGTCACAGGAAATACAACACTCCAGAAATGTCTCCAATGAACAATCTGTCATAACATTTAGAGATATGGTAAATCTTACAAAATTTTTTAAACTTTTAAAGCATAAACTGATAGATTTACTAGATATTAAAAATAATTTATTCAGATTTTTACAACAAACATCAAACAAAATTTTTTTGTTCATTTTATAAATTGGATTGGCTCCACCTAAAATTTATTGATGAAACACTTTGTTTTAAGTAAAATCTAATTTTTAAAATAATTCTAAAAATCAAATGTCATTTATTAAAATTTATTTAATTTCTAAACAAAAATATCTATCAAATGAGATTAAATTTACTATATTTTAATAAATAATAATGGATTAATATTAAAGTGAAAGTTGAAAGCTTAAAGAAAATGAGAACAAAAAAATCTGTCAGAATGCTAGGACCAGACAAGAGGGTTAAAAAGATAAAATTAATTTTCTATGCAGACTAGTTGAATTTCTTCAGAATTCATTAAATTACAGGTTCAAATTATTGTTTATATTTTTGATAAAGTGAAAATGATTAAAAACATGGCCAGAGATTGCAATAATAAACTATATTTGCTTTATACACAATAATCTTTCAAATTTATGCTGAATGATTAGTGGCATGTTTAATGAGAACAAAACAACAATCTCCTGCCTGACTTGCTTATAAATAGATTTAAAAACCAAACACTGAATAAAATATTTTCATTAGAGATGAGATAAATAATATTGATTCTAGATATTTATAATATTTTTTTAAACTTAATATCTATTTCTTTCAGCATTAAACTTTTGAATTTATTCTTTAGGTATTAGTATATTTGAGTGGCTTTTATCTGTTAAACAATAGTTATGGTAGGTCTTGATTATTATTCAAAATTCATGAGGTAACTCTGGCAGTAGCTTATTCTTTGCTTGATGGCTGGTTTCTCTCTAAAACATTGGACATTTGAAGTTTATGTATATAAAGCATATATGTATTGGACATAATGTTGAAAATGTTTCTTTATTAGTTGACAACCTTTTTTTATGTACTCAGTAATAGACTTATGGCTTGCACTTGACTGACTGGTGAGAGTGAAGCAAATGGTGGCTTCTCTACTCCTGCATGGCAAACCAAAATACACAAATAAACATAGTATCTCAAATAAGAGAAGCTGGATTATTTAAAATATACATGAATAAAAAATAATCAGAAGTATCCTAATAAATTGACTTACAATCCCTATTTATATCTATTTGACCTACTTTTCATTTAACATAAGATCCATCAGTAGTCATTTGAATTCTTTGATCTATTGGTTGTAGATAATGTCTAACATCAGTTTTGGACCACAGTTTGATTTGTTTAAACATACCATTTATACATTTTTATATTTGAAAAGAATTAATAAAATAACAGCCTAAATTATGTCTGATATTTATCTCACTATATAATTAATCTGTTTACAAGCATTTAAATTACTTTTTCTAAGAATTTTCTTTCCACTTTATAATTATTAATAATAATAAAACACATTTTGTGTTAATATATTTTAAAAATATATTTATTATACTATATATATTTATCTGTGCATATAAATTATATATATTATTAAAATTGTTTAAAACATTTATTTTTAAAATTCCTTTAAATTTTTTAAATTACAGACATTAAGCATATACAAATATCAAATCATATCAGTAAAGTTCACCAAAACAACACAATAAAAAATGATTTTACTTGTTAGTAAAATAATACACAAAAATTAGTATAAAAAATATATCAAATTTACATATACAAAGTTCTGATTCATTTCTACAGTCCTAGCTGAGTACCATTTGGGTTATGGTTATTAGTAGTTCCATAACTAACTGGTTCTCTCTGATGATTCTATCTTTCATTTTGCTACTCTAATATAGTTGCATTTTATTAATATGCCCAGACTTTTATCCACTTCTGTATTATGAGGACTTTTTAAGAAGGTGTTAATTATTTCATGATATGTTATGTTTTTATCTAGCTGGATAAAATTATTTACTATCAACATTTGTGATATTATGAGGCATCTTTCCCTCAGTTTCATACATTTTATATCTTTACATATTTGCTTTATTTCCATTCTTAAGCTATTTTTATTTCTTTCTACAACCTGTTGATGAACTTTATTTAACTTTTCCTCCACATTATCCATTCTCTCTCTTTTATTTTATCATTAAACCTTTCTTCCTTGAGCACTCCAGTTTCTTCTCACACATTTAATTGATGGTGCAAGGTTTCTATTATCTGTACTATTTCTTTTTCCATCCTGTCTACTCTTATACTTTTTAATCTTATTTCTTCTCTAATTTAATTAACATTTTTCCCTACCTTTATTTCTTGCTCTATTTCTTCTATATTTTTACTTAGCTTTTCTCCATTACTTCTATTGTACTTTGCATCTGATCCACCCTATCCCTTATCTCCTGCTTCATTTTTTCTATCTCTTGCTTTATTTCTACTTCTTGCTTCATACGTTCTTTCTGCCATTCAGGGATTTTTGAAAGAAAATGGACCATCTTCCTCTCTCAGTGTTAAATTGTTTAGCTCTTCCAATTCCATATTTAGAATAACCAAAACTACACACATTTAACCAAAATTTGTTTTTATTTTTTAAAAGTAACTAAAATTCTGTTTTAATAATACTTCTAAACTATTAATTCTCTATTTTTTAATTATCAACTCCTTTCTGCCATACTATAGCTGAACATATGCTGATTCCACACAAAGATCCTTTATTTCCCATCTGTGTTATGTCCTGTAATATAGCCTACTTTTAAACTTTCTATAGTGTCCAAATGATTTTATATATGTATTTACTAGGGGATGTTAAGTATATATTTACTTTCAAACTAACAAACTAATTTTCACCATGCATCATGTTATATGTATATACTTTTTTTTTCATTATTAGCAATTATTTGTCACACAAAACTATTTTCAATAAATGTATTTTTGTAATCTAAATGTAAAATAAATTGTCAAGCGTTGGTGACATAGCGGTTAGCATAGCTTGCCCGAGTTCGCTTCCCATGCAACGCTTTGACATATATAAAAAAAAATCTAAAATGAACCACTTAAAATACGCCCCCACCATCTTTACTTTAACCTATCAAACTAAAATAAAAATGAACTTATACTATTTAAAAATTTTCCCCTTTCTACTTTATCCTGTCAAAAAGAAAACTTAGTCACTATTATTTTTACATCATCAAATTTTCCCAATATTTTAAAATCAATATATAATTAAAATTAGACTTTCCATTTCTAGGATTTGTATTTATATATATCAGCCTCCACACACACACACACACACACACACACACACACACACACACACACACACACTCCACACACACACACACACACACACATATATATATATATATTGTAATGGGCACTCAATCTATTTTATTTTATTTTTAAGTAATCAGAAAAATTATTTGGATGAATGGGAGAAAAAATTGATAAATGAAGCAAAGAAAAGAAAGGGATTGATAAAGAAATTAACAGTATTTTCATATAATAAATATGATGTAGCTAGAATTATATGGAAAGGAGTTGCAGTAGCAGGGTTAACATATGGTAATGATGCATTATATGTTAGTAAAAAGATATTAGAATACTTAGAAAAAGCTCAAAGGGAAGTAGGAAGACATGCATTGGATGCAGAAGTATGGACAGCAAGGGAGGCAATTCAAGGAGAAATGGGATGGTCAAGTTTTCATATGAGAGATGCAAAAAAGTAAAATGAAAATGTTTGGTAGATTGCAGTTTATGGATAATAAAAGAATAGCTAAAATAGTATTTAATTGGGTTATGAGTAAAGGGCAGGTAACAAAATGGGTGAGAAAGGTAATGCGGTATGCAAAAGATTTGGATAAAGAATTTATATCAATATATTTGTACAAAAGATGGGATGATTGGGTTAAGAGGATTATTGAGTGTTATAGTAGTAAGAGATGTTGAAATAGTATGGAGAGTAAAAAGAGTTTAAATATATATAGAAATAAACAGAATATTAGGTGTGAGTTAATATATGATAATAGTAAGGAAAGTAGTTTATTGTTTAAGGCTCAAACAGGATCTTTAGCTACAAAAGAATATACATGTAAATGGAGAAATATGGGTGATTTATTTTGTAAATTATGTAAGGAAGGAATAGAAAATATTAGGCATTTGTTAATTGAATGTAAATGTTTGAAAACAGAAAGGGTACATATACTGAAGTTGTGGAAAAAAAAATATGAAAAGAGTGATTATACAGAAAGTGAATTATTGGTTTTTATGCTGGGTTTGTGAAAAGATAAGGGGGATTTAGATATAAATGTTATAGAGTTGACAAAGATTATGTTGTGGAAATGGGATAGAGCAAATTATAAGTAAATTTAGAGTGGGGAAATAAAGTGGCTAACAGGTTTATCTGGGCATAATTGCTGAGATATTTTTGACTTCGTTTAAGGAGAAGCCATAATACATCACATCACATCACATGGAAAATTTATTTACTGTGATCAAAATGGATGAGGATGATAGTTTGTGCTGACTACATTTAGGGAGAAACAAGATATTTTAAATATTGTTTAGACAATTGAGAAATAAAAGCACTAAGACAAATGTCAGCCAAATTAAGTTTAAACATATTTTAAAATTTTATTTAAGAGAGATATAAATTATAAAATAAAAGTGTATAACACAACCATTAGGACTATCTCAGGCATGTACCAAAAAGAATAAAATTCAATGCTCTGGCAGACTAATTTTCTAATAGTGTATTAGAAATGGAGGAAACAAATTTCCTTCAGCTGAGAATTCACCAAAAACACTGGTTTCCCCATTCAGAGATATAAAAACTATGTTCTTGAAATAAATCAATGAAACCAGCACTGGTGAGCATTTCTTGGCCCAGAAAATATGTCAGGATCAGGAACATCATATTGCTGGTAGAAGCTGCGTCTTATATTACACTCAAAGCAAAAATGATTGATTTACATCAAGAACAAATGAAAAATATAATTAATATGTCGGAGTATAAAAATTTACATCTGCAATTTAATGAGATAACAAACTTAGAAAATACTCTGACATAAATGATTTCAAATTAATAAAATATTAAACCTAAGATGAAAGGAAAATTGACATTTAAAACTGGTGAATTTCCTACCAAACAATTGGAAAAACTAATCTGAGAATAATAATTAGAGGTCTCAGTGAGAGACAAGTAAATAATTAGAAAACCAGTTACATCTGCACAAGAATTTCAAGAAAGTGAATTACAAATAAACCTATAAACCAAGTTCTCAGTACACGCTCTGACAAAATTTAAAGCCACACATAAAGACAAAATAAATCTAACAAGCAAATATAAATGCTGACCTAGATTTTTGTAAATTAAATTATCAGAGAGTATATATGATTTGGTAATACGAAAACATTAAATACTTTAGCAGAAAGAAACATTTGTTCACCTATAATTTACAAAGAGGATTGATATTATCTTGCTGCTGGTGACTTATAAAAGAACAACAATCCTAGATTCCTGATTCAGTGATATATGAAAAATATATGGTCTTGCAGGAAACTGATGAAACAACACCAGTGAGCATTTTTTGCCCCAGAGTAATGCATCGAGACAAGAATGTCATATGCCAGTAGGACAGCCATCCAATATACTGGTTTAAAAGCAATTCAGGGGAATTTACATGCAAGACATAAGAAAAATATGAATATGATTTTATGTAATCTAGAAAATAAAAAAAAATCTCTAACTACAGAAAACCAGAACAACAAACATAATAAAACACCAGCCTAAATATTTTGCAGTTTGCAAAAAGCACAAACACAGTAATTTAAATCAATAAGTGGATAATAAAATAAGGATAAATGAACAAATTAGAAAATTACACAAGACTGTTAAAGCATTTTTAAAAGGTTAGGCATATCATTAGAGATATATTAAGCATATAAAAATACAAACTCACTAGACACTCTCCGATAAATAAAATCAAAAGCAAACTTGGAATCTTAAAACTAAGATTCCAAAACACATTATTGAACTGGATACTTTATCCGATTCAAGGGTTCTATCATGTAAATTAGAAAAAAAAAACCCAAGTTTTATATGTGCAATAACATACATACTTATTTATCTTGAAAAAATCTTATATTTTTAATTCTCAGTTGATTTTAGTATAAAATATATATTTTTTATGATGCTTGTTTTCTTTTAAAATAATTAAAAGCAAACAAAGTTTAATTAGTGCTCTTATAAAAATATTTTATTTAAACTAAAAAAAAAATTAATGTTGATGTATTTTTTTAAAGCTGAGATTTAGTTTTGTATTTTTTTTTTAATATAAAAAATAATAATCATTTTTATAATTATAAATTTTATTAAACGCTCATTGCTAAGGTTTACAGCCTTGTTAAAACTATTAATAATCATTTTTGTAAGATAAAGCCCTGTAAGATATTGTTTTTCTAATTAAGATTGAGCGGGAGATAGAGATTTACCTTGGTTGAAAGTGGCAAAAAAAAGATTGTGCGGTAGATAACAAAGGACATAAATAGCTGGGTAATTTTTTTTATTAGAGAGGAGGATTCAAAGAGACTATTATGGTCATTCAGTTTTTTTTTATTTTTATTGCTCAGCTTACTCAGCTTCTTGTTATTGAGGATCGATCCAGATTTTAGCTGTTATTGAACTGTTGCATTGTTAAAGTGACTAATTTTTTTCTTTGATATTGGTGCCACGGAAATCAATTTCCATTGACCGACAATAACTCTATTTGCTGCAATAATAGCAAGTCATTCAGATGCCATGCCTGTAATATATGCCATGAAGAATCTCCACAACATGATGGGCTGAGCCTTTCCAAAGATGAACCTCCGGAGCTCCAAATTGTGACTTCAATCATGACCTAACTGTCAAGTCCAGAGTGGATCCTGATAATGCCTCCAGACTTCTGAACCTGTAGTAAATGACAGCCGTTGTAGAGGACTCTATAAACCGAACTTTGTGTGAACAGCAGAAATTAATGTTATCTCAAGGTAACTTACCTTTTCATATCAAAATCAGGGCTAAATCTCTAATTAAGTCTCTCGCAAATCTCAGCTTAATCTTAAAAAGAAATTATATTTATGATGTGTAATTTATCAATTTAAATATTAATGTATTTTTGTTTATTTTACATTACAATTTTAGTAGCAAGATTTTCAATCTTAAAATGTTACTTGTTTGAGAGTGTAGGGCGAGTGATATTTTATATGCTTAATAATTTCTCAGTTTTATGATTAACCCTTGTTAAATGCTCAGACCAACCTTAGTAGTTTTCTTTTATTTTTGTTTGTTTGTTTGCTTTGGTGTTAAACTAAATCAAACTTGGCTTTGGCTAGCAATTTATAGGATATATGATTTATTTATTTTTTTGGTAGAGATTTATTTGCTATAATTCAGATTAAGTAGTTCATAATGTTTTTTTTCTTGTGTGATACTAACCTTGGCTCATTTCAATGTACTTGTCCATGAGTGTTTTGAAGAATTATGACATTCTTGGTTCTGACATTTCTTTTCCAGACTAAGAAAAGCTCGTCTGTGCTGTCCCGTTATTCTCCACAAACATCCATCTTACTAAATCTCTATAGGGAAAAGGGAATTGGTTGGGTGAACCGCTAGCAAGAAGATATAAGTCATTATTATGTTATAGATAAGAAATGAACTTGTCTGCCTGGGCACTTAACATAGTACTGCTCGCATACACCCAATGTTAAGATCTGCTAAGTAAATGTAGATCAAGTTTCATGTTTATTTTGTTATTATGTTTAATAAATTTAAAAAGTTCTTATAAGTATTTTGGCTGACATTTGTCTCAGTGTTTTCTTAATTGTCTGAACCACATTCATTAGCTTTTGCTCTCCCTGGGTTTAGTCCGGCACATTCATGTTCGTATATCCTGCCCACCCTTAAAATAAATGTCTAGTTCCAATTTTTGAACTAGTGGCGTCCTCGTGGTCAGGATATACGAAACTAAAATCTTTTGGCCAGTACATTATTAATACAATGACAAGCAAATACAGTGAATAAATAGAAAGTTAAATAAGTATGAAGACTACAAATTTATTAGATTGCGCAGAGATTTAACTAAAAGAATTTACCCTGGCAAGAATAAAAGAAAATATTTACCTTATGATAAAACAAAGTTTGCATATTTTCAAGAAGTGTGCACTTTTATTTAAGTTCATATTTCAGGTGCTTTGGCAGTGGCAATTGTAGAGGCATAGGGAGATCTGGTTATTTTAGACTTTTAGAGCATAACTGAAGAAGAGCCGGCAGGCATGGGTCCATCTTTTGGGTTAAGCTAGCAAGATATGTTGGAGTTCAGAATACATAAGGCAGTGGGTTTGGACATCATGAAGAAACAAATCTTGTAACAACTGTTAAACTTTTTCTTTTAAAAGAAATTAACATCCAAACTTCAAACAATGTGGTATGACTCTCTGCAGACTATAATCAAAGTGTAAAATGAATACTGCATCTATCACTTTGAAACAGCTTGTTTGTCATGAATAATCTAAAAACTGTCATCCCCAAAATTTGCAGGGTTATTTATACCATGCTTCATTTCCTGTGAAAACTTTTCCTGTTGTCGAATTGTACACCTTTGGGCAGGGCAAATATCAATCTCCCTCTCAATCCAATAAGGGATTCTAACCAGTGATTATTTTAAACAAAAACAACAACACAAAATTAAACCTCCATGTTTAGAATGGACTAAAAAAAAAACTATTTTAAAATCAATTCTATAAAAAATAATTAAAATGACCTATTTTAAATATAAATGAGTATGTGTTTTAATACATGTACTGTTTTTAAATAATTTAAATTTTTTTTAACATTAGAAATTTAATAAAAATTAAAAGTTTTTTAATTTTTGGTAATAAAACCATTGATTTGGAAATCAATCTGGTTCAATATATATCTCATAAATATGTGATAAATTCAACGGCCCCATTTTGGTTGTGCCAGTTTATAAAAATGTATATATACAATAACTGACAAAATGTACACAACTCATACAAAAATTACCTAAGGTCAATCCTCATGTACTTCCAAATTCTGACATCACAGAACAACAATTTCTTCTTTTATAGCCTGCTAAGATCAACTAGATACATGAGACACATATTATTCTAAGTAAATTATTGATTGCCAATAGTGACAAAATGATAAAATTTAATGAGACATTACAATTTATTCATGTATATACATAAAGATAACACATGTTAGCATAAATTGACTGCATGGAAAATTTATAAACAAGTTAATATGTTTATCGAATGATTGATTCAATAATTAAGTTTATTCACATGATAATTAAGTTTATGCACATATATGCATACAGTTTTAAAATTAATAAACCTACAGTCTGAGGATACAATAAATGCTTTCAGGCTGTAATGTAAGTAAATAACTAAATGCTATATAAGCAAATGTAAAAGGCAATATTCGGCATTGCATTATTTATTGAGACATATATGGGATCTAAGAGTATGCTCCTTATGTCTATCGAATATTAAGCATAAGATTGACTATAGTTTCACAAAGAGTATCATCCATGATAAGTACAAAGACAAAGCAGATAATATACAATAGGATTTTCCATCTACAACATACTATTGCGCTAAAATAAAATAATATACATACAAATAAATTTTGTATGTAAACAAAACAGATCAAAACAAAGGTTACAGCAGTTCACTTACATCAATACTTCCAATTATATTTCCTCAAAACAGGAGAATAGTTTGCTTAAAACTGTAATTTATTAAAAGACAATTAAAAAGATATTAATTTATTCTGACTATGCAACCTGCTTAAATTTCCTTCAGGGTTGATTAAATTACAAGTTTAAATTATTGTTTATATTTTTGATGAAGTGAAAAAGATTAAAATCACAGCCAGAGATTGCAATAATAAGCTTAAATTGCTTTATGTATAATATTTTTTTTTAATTTATGCTGAATGATTTGCGACATGTTTAACAAGAACAAAACAACAATCTCCAGCCATATCTGTTTATAAACAGATTTAACAATCAAACACTGACTAAAATATTTTTATTAGAGATGAAATAAATAATATTAGTTTTAGATATTTATAATATTTTTTTAAAGTTCACACCTATTCTTTTCAGCATTAACCTTTTGAATTCATTGTTTAGATAGTAGTATATTTCAGCTGATATTATCTGTTAAAATATAGCTATAGTAGGTTTTGATCATTGTTCAAAATTCATGAGATCACTCCAGTGGTAGCTTATTTTTTTTTTTTTTTTTTGCTCGATGGCTGGTTTCCACTTGAAGCTTTGGACATTTGAAGTTTATGCAAATAAAGTTTACCCATACTGGACACAACATTCAACATGTTTCATTACTAGTTGATGGCTTTCTTTTTCTGGACTCGGTGATGGAGTTATGGCATGGACTCTGCTGATTGGTGAGAGATAGGCAGAAGGTGACTTCTCTACTCCTGGATGGTATTGCAACCAAAATACATAAATAAATGCAGTATATGAATAAGACAACTGGATTACTTAAAGCACACAGCAGAATAATCAGAAGAAGAATTCTAATAAACTGGCTTATGATTTCTATTTATATCTTTTTTATCTGCTTATCAGTTGACATAGAATCCATCATTAGTTGTTTAAATCCTTCAGTTATTAGTTGTAGATAATGTCTACCATCCAATCTGTTCCGCAGTTTGATTTTACCAATCATAAATATTTATAAATTTTTACCTCACTACTTACTCAGTTTACAAGCATTTTAATTACTTTTCTAAGAATTTCATTTTCACTTTGTAATTGTTAATAAAAAACACATTTTATTTTAACATACTTTAAAAATAAATTTATCATTAATTATATCGTATACATTTATCTGTGCATAAAATTATATATATAATTAAAATTGTTTAAAACATTTTAAAAATTCCTTAGAATTTTTTAAATTATGGATATAAAGCATATATAAATATCACTTCAGTATATAAACATATTAACTTAATAGAAAATAGACAAAGGATCATTATGTGATATATGTGTAAATATTTGTAGTTTACTAATTGGTTTGTATAATCATCATAAATTTTATATGCTATTATTTGTTCTTTGTATTTCTCTTAATTTTTTTACTTTTGTAGGAAATTAATTTGTTTAGGAATGATTGCTAATGATTATACATATTAATCTTTTATTTATTTTTATTATGGTTAATTATAAGAAAATCTCATTAAAATTTATGATGTAGCTTTAAATACTAAATGCTATAATGAGTTGGGTTAAGAGAGTGAAAAACAATAGTATATGCAATGAACAACAATCTGGTATTACTTTTAATATATCATCTTAAACAAAACTCAACATGCATATATACAAAAGTCAAGGTGATCAAGAGTTTTTTAAATCACTGCTAAGACACTTTTGCCTAAATATTGAAGTTCCCATTTGATTAGTTTTATGATGGTAATAAAAACCAATAATAATACTTCTAATAATATTAAACTTTGATAGTTTTTTATCTTAATACATTTGTTTTAAAAAGTGAATATCATTATAGTAATACTTGCTGATATGAAAATAATTTTTTAACACACTTCACACATAGATAATAATAGTAATGTCAAACAAATATAGTCTATCACCCTGAAGCTTTCCATAGTTATATACCTTTTTATTTCTTTATATCAAGAGTTCCAAAGGTGGCCAATATCGCCCCTCTGGGGGTGAGTTAATTTTTTTATGGGTCAATAGCTTCAATAAAAAAAAATTGGTGGTTAATGACAGCAAACTTCAAGATACCTATGATTCCAATAGGTACTAAATTAAGAAGAAAAATAATTAAAAAAAACATTTTTTTGATAAAAACACATTACGTACCAAACTTGCGAACAAAAAGATAAAATGTGTTATTAAAAGAGATGTGTAAGAATGCATAAAACACATGTGGCACAGGCATGTCTGTGTATTGACTTATTGAATGTATCAAAACAAGTGTGGACATGAAAAACTGTTGCATATCCCCACTTACTCATAGTAGGATGAGATGATATTCGATATTAGCAGAATCTATCAGTCTTGTAGGGTCATGCTTTCATAAAACACTATAAGTTAGTTTGTTTGATGTGACATGTACTTATTTGTGATTTGAACTTTGAATATTATTATTTATTGAGGATCAGTACCCCAAAAAAGGACACAGTTTATTTATTTGAATTTTGAAAAAAAAAAAATTTGTTTCAAGTAAGTACATAGTTTATTGTTTTTTATCACAGGGGCTGCTGAAAATGTTTGTTAATAAAAGTTTTTTATTTCTTATGATAATAATATGACTGAACCAAAAAAGAAATACTGACAGTACAGCTTGCATTATTTGAAGCTTTCATTATTATAACACATTTACCAATGTGCCTCATATGTAAAAAAGTCTTTAGCAATGATGCTATGAAATCACTGGTAGATCACTTGAACAGAATTCACTCTGATAAAAAAGAATTGTCATATTTTCAAACACTTCTACAATACATCCCTACTCATCACAAAGTCTGGAAAGCCACACACCAAAGGAGAGAAGCTGATTCTACTGGCTGTTACAGAGGTATTGAACTATATACTCCACAACCTGCACAAGATGTTATAAAAATAATTCCTTTGAACAATAACACAGTTTAAAAATGTGCCAATGAAATGAGTCATGACATGGAAAACTGTTTGTGTAATCATTTGCAAAAAAATATTTCTTAAGGGATTAATTAATTATAATTTATCTAATATATTCAGACTTAAAGAACTTCATATTAAAAATGGAATATTTTTATTATTTCTTGCCATACACTTTACTTAATGTCTTTTTAAAGCTAAATATATGTAACAAGTATAAAATATTATAATGTGTGTGTGTGCATGCTATTTAGAGAACAAAATGATGTTTGATGCAGTTGTACAATAGCCAAATCTGGAGATCAAGATCATGCAGTCAGCATTGTCACTTCCAATGCTAGATCTTTTTACAAATTCTAAAGCAATAAACCATTTATTATTTAAAGCATATAGAAATGCATAAATCAATCTATTAACTTATATTTATTTATTTTTAAAAATTAAGTATTCAGAATTTGTAGTGAATGAATAGCCGACAAGTAATGATATTATAAATATCAACCTGCCATGATTTTAACAAATATAGGTATAATGTACTCCCTCATTAAAAATAAAGGTTGTATCATATTTTAGTTTTGTTCTCTCTTTCAACAATCATATGACTGATGCAATTAAAACTATTAAGATACTCATTTACTGAGTTTATTACCTGAAAATCATCACATAGCTACATTTAAAAATTGAACTGTAGATCATGAGTTTGACAGTATACTATACTAACCAAGATGCCATGATATGCTCATACAGTATAAGACACATATGAGCTCATGATTGTTTGGTATATACATTATATGCTTCAAGCATTTAGGATTTTATAATGGTCTAAAAGATTTGTGGTAAAGACATTTTACTTCCAGTTATATGTTAGATTATTTATAGCATTTAGTTGAATTGCTAAATGGTTTTTAGTAAAATTGAAATTTTATTTATACTTTGTTAGCACAAGACACACGTTAGTATAGAATACAGTGTTTCAAATGATATTATCATCTATTTTTCCATGCTCTTAGTCTGATGAATAGAGAATTAATAAAATCAGCAAATATTATATTCATAAGTACTGAATTTAAGATGTTTTCCCTAACTAAATAGACTATTCTATCAAGAGAGAAATCAGTAGAAATTTTATATACTTCTCAATAAGTGACTTTTTGATTTTTCTATTTTTTTTTTTACATTTTAAGGCCAATCATTATTAATGAGAGATTTCCAGACATTATGGATTATCAACTAAATTGACTTATGAGGTTATTTGCCATTACCATGTAAGAAACTTTTTTACATTTCCTCTCTACTTCACTAATTAGTATAATCTTATATAAAACATATATGGTGACTCAAAATGACTTAGATTAATATAAAAAAGATTCAATATTTATTTATGTTTTATTTTACCAGAGTTTCTCCAACAACCTCTAGGTAAGCATTCCGAAATATCAACTCTAGACATATGCTCTGAAGTAAAAATCCATTTTTAGCTGTGGATGCCATTTTAAAATTAGTAGTCAATTAAGTTCATGAAAATACTTTTATGTAGACCAATCTTTATCTAGTAAAACCTTATTTTTCACTTAGATAATTGTATACAAGATCTTCCAAAGGTATCAATTTAATTTTTTGTAAAATTGAAATAAAAAATACTAATACACAGAAAAAAACTTATTAATGGAGAAACTATTACAGACAACATTGGGCACCATGAAGTTTTTTTTATGAATTCCACATTATTACAATTTTATAAATTTAAATTATAATTTTTTTTTCTAAAAAAAATAATTAAATAACTTAGCTATTTGTAAGCCTTCAACAAATAAAAATTCAAAAATAAAAATATTGCATAGAACACTTTGATTTTTTATTTATTATTCAAAAGATATTTGATTTAAACCAATAAACTCATTATAATTATTACAAATTTTAAAATATATTATTTAAAAGTCTTTCTTAGATATAAAAAAATTAAAAGCCTGTGAAGCGCTTGAAAGAGAAGCAGCTCTTTCAAGCGCTTCTCACGCTTTTAATTTTATATATAATTAATATCGAGAGAGAAGTTTAAAATTCCTAATAGTTTAGATATAAAAAAGAAATTGTGTGGTTAATTGCTCAACAGAACTTGTGGTGTTTTAGCACTACATTTATTGGTCAAGCTGAAAATTGATCCAAAACTTTTGACTTCATAGATCCATTACTCTATTACTATATTAGTAAAAAGGTAAATCAATGGACGTGACAGGAATGGCCTCCATAAAGTGCCATCTCCTGAAGTCTTTAATATAATTAAAAATAATTGTTTTTTCAAAATGCTATAGACGGTAATAATTTTGTGAATCTGAACATTGCGATATAAAATGTATCAGTTATTTTGCTTTACTATTTTTAATACATAAATTGTAGCCTACAAAACACGGTGCATGCATGTACTCACACATACAAAAACATATATAATCTCACGTCATATCAGACCACCAAAACATAAATTGATACTTTTAATCTATTTTAATTTTTGTTTTTTTAAACATCTATTTATTAATAATAGATCAGTTTTTAGACTTTTTAAATGTCAGTAATGTTTTTTAAAGTTATGTTTAACTCAAAATACTTATTGGATTAGGCGTGCTTTTGCATACATATCACATTCAAATGGGATTTTTATTCTATTACATAGGTATGTGATTTTATGAAATAATTTAGGAAAATAAATGTAACAGTAAAGACTGAAGTAAAGGTATAATCAGACAACCAATAAACTTAAGACTAATCTTGGTGAAGTAGCTATTTAGGAATGATTTATAATAGTTGCTAGAACAAGAAAAGTTACACTTAATACAATAAAATAATAGTACTAAAAATTTATTTAAAAAATGTGATTAGCAATTATATATAAACTACAGTAATCCCTATGTTCGCAATTATATCACTTCAGTTAATTTTAACAGCCCCCTCCCCTCCTTAAAGTAAACAAACTAATATATATATATATATTTCTACATTTAAAATTTTTGTTCACAGTGCATACATAATGATAAGAACGCTAGTCCATATATGCGTATATTATACACATTTCAGCATGTATATATATATATGTACACACACACACACACACACATATATATATATATATATATATGTATGTAAAATGCACATTATAATATGGTTGACTTTTATTCGCAAATTTCGGTAACAGAATGCAGTGGATAGGAAGGTGACGAATATTCTCTACCAATATATTTTAATTAAAATTTTTTGATGACATACAGAGAATTACAAATATCTTGAATAATTCATCTATTAAACAAATATCGATAATTAGCAGCGGCATTGCCTCGCGTTGTTTGCTTCAGTTATGTAATGTGATGCACTGGGACTTCTTTTTATACAGAATCAGGAAACTCTCAGCAACTATGCCCAGAGAAAACTGTTAGCCACTTTACCTTCCCTTTCCATTCCCTGCTCTGTTTTCTCATATCCTGCTCCATCCATTTCCACAACATAATCTTTGAGGACTCCATGCCATTATATCTACCCCCTACTTATCTTTTCCCGAACCCAGCATAAAAATCAATAACCCATTTTCTGTATAATCAGCTTTGCTTATATTTATTCTTCCACAACTTCATTATTTGTACCCTTTCTGCTTTCAGGCATTTACATTCAATTAATAGATGCTTAATATTTTCTATGCCTTCTTACACAACTTGCAGAGTAAATCACTCACATTTTTTCATTTATGTATATAATCCCCTGTTGCTAAAGATCCTATTCAAGCCTTAAACAGTAAATTGCTTATGTGAGGTGATGTACAGAATACTGAAGCTCATCAACACCACTAGACCACGTTCTCAGCTCTATCATTTCCGACACTAATATTTTTTATGGATTCCATTTGATTCTCATTATTTTTTTTAATAGCACATTAAATTAACAGGATTATGTAAACAAAAACTAAAATTTTTAATATTTTTTTTTATTAATTTTTATTTTTTGTTATATATATATATACACGCTGGGTCTCTTTTTATGCGGACTTACTTAACATGATTTTGAAGTTACGCGATTCATGTTTCACTGGAAGTCGAACTCCGATAATGCGCTATTACTTTAAATAATAAATTTCGTGCACTTATGCTATATTGAAAGTAATAGCACATTATTGGAATTCAACTTTCATCTTAGTAATTTCAATATTTTCAGTGCTTTATAATAGTAAGATTTTATGCAATAATGAAATTAAAATCGTGATTTCCACATTTTATGTATACGCACATTAAATTTTATAAGATTATAATGTAAATTTGTTCAAACATTGTGTGTGTTAATTTTGCATTTTAAATCACATTCTGTTTTTGCTTTTTAAAAAAGAATGTAATCAATTATTAATCATTTAGTGTCTGCAAGTTTATTTTTAAAAGGTGAGTAATAGCAGTGGGCACAATTAAATTTGACAATTAAAAATTAAAATCTGATTTTTAATTGTAATTAACAATTTAAAAATTACTTATGGTGACTTAAAATTAATGTGATGTAAAATGAAATTTGATTTTTAAACGGAATTGAAAATTAAAAAATTAAAGACAAAAATAAGAATTTAATTTTTAGTTGTTAGTTTTAATTAAATTTTTCCCAGCAGTGGTGAATAAATGTGTTTTTATTATCATAAGTCTAAGTTCATAAACAATTAATAAAATCATCATCTCAAAGATTAATTACTAATTACATTGTCAACAGAAAACCATTAACACAACATGAGAGTGAACTTGGCAATAGTTGTATTTCCTCTTGTGAGAATCTGATTTTTACCAGTTTGCAAACAAACGTGTTTTTCGGCAAATAGCGATAATAATTAAAACATGTATAAAAAAATGTAAATTACTGTACTGTAAATTATGCATAAAAATATATTATTTTGAATAAAATTAAATATTATAGTTAAAAAAAGTTTGTCTTGTATCAATTTTTTTCAAATTAGAAATTTTTTATTAGTCATAATTTATTTCCTTATTTTTTTTTTTGCGCGAATTTTAAAGTAATTTTACATTGGTGCTTTGCTTTTATGTGAATTTTGAAAAATCACAGACCGTCTCCTCCCTTTTTTAATGTAAGTTATGTCTATTTTTGCATGATTTCATTTGCACGTGTTTTCTGAGGAACCTATCTATCGCGTAAAATGAGACCCAGGTGTATTATGATTTTTGACTGGTTAAATATATCATAATTTCTCCTTTATTGTAATAATTCATACACACTTTTAATGTTGTCAATAATGCTAAATAATTATTATTTTGAAATTACATTTTATGTCCATTTTTTGAAACTTCCATTTAAAAAAATGTTTCTGATAATTTGAATTATGGTGAATCATCCTGAAACGAATTCTTTTTTATTTTAGTATCTTAAAATGTAACTTATATAAAATAATTTGTTTAATAATAAAAAAGGCATATGGTTTTATTGGAGAAGTTTGAATGCCAGACCTCTGAGAGCCAGAATCCCAAGTTGGATACTCAACCAACTGGGCCAAACCTGCATGGAAAGATGCATATAGATTTATTAATTGAAAGTTCATAAGAAGTTTGAATGTCAGAACTGATCCTGGGATTTTCCAATCCCAATTTGGATGCTCTACCAACTATGCCAAACCATGCAGAGCATTTATTAAATGCTAACTATTGATGAATATTAAATCAAGCAGATATCAATCTGAAATCAAATAAGTTCTCTACCTACAGGTTGAAATAATTACCAATAGGTTACTATAGCAAAGTGATCATCATCTTTGATAGGTTGCCATTAATTGCAATTTCTTAATATAACATGTTTCAGTTTGAAGCTACATTTTAAAATAATATAACTAAATAGTTGAATAATTTGTCATTTGGAAAATCATATGATATTTAAGCATCAAAAATGATAAAATTGAGCTGCAATTTTTGGAACATAATCTCTTAAGTCTGTTATTCTATTCCTGCATTAAATCCATGCAAGACAATATAATGATTTAAGTTGGATAAAATGACTAAGCACCCCCACACACAAATATTTTATATATAAGAAAGTTTTAAAAATCTGTAATAGCATAACTATATTATTTTGTAAATCTCTATGAATTTTAACTTCTGTATCTCAATTTATCATTATAAGGTGATTTCAAGTTAACATTATTTCTTACTGATCATATGAAATATTATTTATCCAGAATGACATATCATCTATTTGGTTTTTCAGTTTATTCAAATATATACTCATATAATAAAGATGGAATGTATTTGCCTTACTGCTGAGTTTTTTCTTTAATTATGAAGCTTTTTAAGCATTATATACTTTTTAAAAAAAATAGACTGACTTATGATAGAAACAAATTTTATCTATTTCAATATGGTGTCTTGTATTTAATGTGAAAATTCATATCTAATCCAATCAAATATTTATTTGATGTTCTCTTGAAATATATAGAATTTTCAAAA
Source organism: Epiperipatus broadwayi (assembly GCA_028023455.1). Classification (NCBI taxonomy): domain Eukaryota; kingdom Metazoa; phylum Onychophora; class Udeonychophora; order Euonychophora; family Peripatidae; genus Epiperipatus; species Epiperipatus broadwayi. The sequence continues at coordinate 840,413 of JAQFVV010006336.1, forward strand.
GACTTACCAGATAACAACATTCAAAAACATTGATATTTTTTCCATTCATATTTGTGAATAAAGTAATAAATAATAATTCTGTTAATATATAACATAAATATAATATAACAATTCATCAATTGTTAAAATGGAATTTCTTTAATATAAATAAATAAAATAATAACTAAATAATATTTTTTACACTACCTTGATAAGGACTCATACGAGTTGAAAGTACTTGGAAATATTATTTAGTTATTATTTTATTTATTTATATTAAAGAAACTCTGTTTTAACAATTGACAAATTGTTATATTATATTTTATTTGTCCAATTTCCACATCCATGGAGAACCACAGCAAAACACTTGCTTGAACAATTCTGAACTTATTTTTTTAAAGACATATTTTTATATTTGTAATATTTTCCTAGGTTTTTCATTGCAATTCTTTTCAGTGTTATTTTATGAGAAATCTTTTGACTATTGGATGTTTATAATAGTCTATATTATATATTGTATAATAATAAAGTTTATATAATATATAATATCCTTATACATTGATACATCCCATAATAAATTATTATTGAAAGTAGATTTTAGTTGGATAATTTTAAATTTTATAAATAGTCATATTTGGTTGCAAAGTTATGGGAGTTAAGGGTTATCTTAGTTGATTGGGGTTTGAATTTGAGTTAATTTAAATAGTAAAATATAAATTAATATTGTTTATTAATAGTATGTTTTTTTAATAATATTTAAATTTGAAATTTGTAGTGTGATTTAAATATGATATCATCTATAAATACGAATAAATCCTGTAGGCACACGTGCTTTTGTTTATGAACATATTATTTAATAAATAATTAATTATTTCTGGAAAAATATTGACTTATTTTAAAAAACGACTGAAATAATAGTTCGTTTTATTATTTAAGTAATAAAAATATCATAAAATCAATTTAAAATCTATTTTATAAAAGATAAAATTTAAATTGCTTAAAGTAGTTTTAATTTAACTGTTTTTTAATTATGTTTATTAAAAATATATATTTTATTTTGTTAATAAATATTCATTGTAAAATGATTTTGAGAACCACGATCATGGTCTGAAATATTTTAAAATTTAAGCAGGTGATGTTTTGGGCAGATTAATTGGCAAAAAAAAAAATCACTGTAGGAAAAGAAATATTTTATCTTTTCTATAAAATTTCATTATAAATTATTAAAAATATTATTACTTTAATTTAAAAAGAAAAAAATACTAATACTTGGTTAATTGTTTAAAAGTATTTGTGAGGTTTATTGGAAAGTTTATGGAATAAAAAAATACCTAAAATATCTTCCAGTGTTACAAAGATATTCAATCCTCTAAAGAATACAAAACTTGGAATCATTATATTAGCTATAGTATGAAGTTAATGGAAGAAATAAGCTGCAAGTTTATCTAAACATATAAGTCACAAAAAGAAGTATATTTGAGAATATTGAGTATTTTACCAATAGGTAATAAGTTAATTACAGAACAAGCTCATTTAATTCGGTGTTTTATTGTTGATTAAAAACTGCATTTTGCATGTTTTAAATGTACTAACAGATAGAAGTAAGAATATTCATTTTAGATTTAATAATGGAAACTTGAATATGATAAAAAGTAACTTAGTAAATAATTTGATTAGAAATATTTACTTAAGGAAACTTGAAGTGAATACAATAGAAAAGAAAGAAGAATTTTATTTAATTTATAACTGAGATAAGTTGAAGTTCGTTAAAATATTATTCATTGTAATAGCTTAACAATCATGTAAGATTTATATTATAGCTGGATTTAATCTAATGAATAAATGATGTAAAAATAAAAGAATATATTTATGAAAAATGAACAGATTGAAGAAATAACTAGATGACTATTTTATTTTATTTTTAGTGTAAGATCTTGAATGTATACACTAATTAAAAGTTTAAATTGCCTGTTAATGAAATATGATAGAAAAATGTTATAAAAGAAAAAAAAACAAATGAAGTATTTATGATGAATGATATATTAAATAAATATATATTTTGTTGGAATGATTTAATGAACATGCTGAACAAATATATAGTAACTTAAGATGTTTAAAAGTTATATTCAAGATAATAACAATTAGCATGACATTTAGAACGTTTGCATAAAATATTGGCTTTTAAAAGGACAATGCATTAAAGGGATACCAATGAAATGAAGTGGATCATAAAGTGTGATAAAGTTTATATTAGAGGATACATTTATAAATTATGAATAATAAATGTTATAATAAAGAATTAATACTACAGTAAAAACATATTTTAATAAAATAAGAATGAAATTTTATTGTGAATTAAAGGGAAGAACATCAAATTGGAGAAAAGGGGATATCAACTGTAAATTGCTTAGAACTTTTAAAATGATTTTCATTGCTATGGAAACTTCTGCCCCTAAAGATAAAGTGTTATAAAATTGTTTTACCATTTTCTTTTAAAAAGAATATTCTAAAATTTACTGAAGGCATTTAGAAATTTGAACGTTTAATTAATAATAATATATTTTGTGTATTTATTTATTTATTTTTCTGTTTGTTTTAGTGTCATTAATGGATTATAATAATCTAGAAATCAATAGTAATATACATAAATAGAATTATAAAATTAATAACATATATTAATTTTAATGGGATGAAAGTATGTGTGTGTAAAATAATATTAACTATGATACTTGATTTTGATCTCATTTGTAATATAATTGTAGTATATTTATTTTTAATGCAGCCCTGTTGTACTATTTGTTTGTAATTATTATATCTTTAGAAAACTAGTAAGTTATGGATTAAAGCAATGAAATTTGGATATTTAAACCAAAAGTGTAGATGTTTATTTTACAAGGTTGTGGTATTTAAATAAAATGTAGAGATTTCTTGGCTTTGGTGATATTCAAAGATGTATTATTTTTGTATTCAGAATAATATAGTGAAATTAAAAATTTAATTTATTTTAAGGGATGATCAATTTAATGATAAGCGTAATGCATATGGTCATAAAGAAAAAAAACATTTTGTTTTAATTAACAAGAGCTTATGAATAAAATCTATGATAAAGATATTAAGTGGATATATGGATGTGTGATTCTTATCAGCAGTGATATATACACTTAATAGTTAAGTTAAATAGATAATTACTCTTTATTATTGGAGCAACTATTTAGGCAAGGATTTGGTAATATATCTGACAGTGCTATATATAAAGTTTCTGAATTTTGGAAAATAGTTAAGTTAATAAAATTGTTATTAAAGATTGGCAGTAATTTTAAAACAAATGGTTCAATAATTAATGATTATTTTTTTTGTACAAAATATTAGAGATCAAAAGAATAAATGTCAGAACATAGAAAAAGTAATATTAGTGTTTAAGAATATGAAATTAATATTTTTTATTTTAAATGTACTCACTTATTAAATCATCATATAGATTTAAAATGGTTAAATTATTATTATAGGTTACATTTGTTAAGATAATAATTGTAAATTTTAATTATAAAAAATTCATTTATAAACAGTAAATTATTATAATGAAGTTAGTATAAATATTTATATTGTATAAAGAGAATACAGATGGAATATATAATTTCATAAAACATTATATTATTAAAGGATGGTTTTCATAGGTAAATGATAGGTAAATGATTAATAATGATTATTACTGGTATAATAGAAATATTCTATTTTGTAAATAATTTTATGTTATATTGTTCTATTGTTTAATTTTGTTGTGTATCAAATTATTTATTAATTTAAAAAAAATTATAAAGTTTGTAAGTAATATGGTAATAAATTTTAATGTTTATAAATTTAAGTACATATAGTCATGTTTTCTTTTTCTGAGTCATTATCACTACATCATATTCCTAGATTGGTAATAATACTTAATTATATGTACAAATTAGCTTGAATTATAAAATTTAAATCTTGCATAACAATCAACGTAATATAAGTATAATAATTATTAAAAGACAAAATATTTTAAAAGATGTAATTATTAGTATCAAGTTGCTATGATCACATGAGTCATAAGTGAAGATTGTATTTTACATGTAGAAAAGAATGTCATTTTTCAAATAGGCAGATGATTAATTATTTTATTGATTATATAATGTATTCTTATTATTTTATTCAAAGTAAAATTGATTATTTGGTCTTAGGCATTGAAGATCATATAATTATAAAATGGTAAAATAGCATTATTTATAACTAGGATAGTTAAGAGTATTACCTATAGATGTAAGTAAAATCTCTTTTTGCATCTAGCATGTTGACTAAATGGTTAATTAAGAAACAATGACAACCTGAGATCTCCTTATATCATCATCATCATCATCATCATCATCATCATCATCATTATTATTATTATTATTATTATTATTATTATTATTATTATTATTATTATTGTTAGCAGCAATGCCATTATTAAAATAATAATTATTGGAAAAGAGAGATTCAGTAAAGTTATGGTAGAATATTACGAATCAATTCACAATGAAATAAATTTTATTGTTTAATAAAGTTTGTAATAATTATAGATATTCTCTTTAGGTTTATTAAGGAGAAGCATCTTGATATTATTATGTCATTGAATAGACACTTTGGTATTATTTAATGTTAAAAGGTTTTGGTCTTGTCAAAGAGGATAGTACATCTCTTGGTTGATAATATTAAGCAAAAGTAGATTGTAATAATAGGAAGATAAACATTATACATAGATAACATAAGTAAAAAGCATTATTTACATATTTGGAGAATTATTTATATTAT